>CM017325.1:36883769-37184750 GCA_006937295.1 Carpinus fangiana
GGGTGGGAGAGGGGGGATACACAACATACAAGAAAGTATTGGCAATGTTTGTTGATTCAAAATGTTCACAACACATGAGAACCTCTAGGAGATCAATTGGTAGAAATGCTTAAAACCAATTGTGCCGCTTTATGAGAAGATTATCCAGCAGCCGAGCAAGGCAGGGAAGTCAAAGAAGCATGGGAATTGGTGATAATTGAAGATGGTTGAGGGGATTTGTGAAGCACAAAATCTATAGAAGTTTAAAAGAGGAAAGATATCCAAAAGAGACCAAATGCAGTTTAACAACTAACAGCGACCTTGCATATCAAGCATCTCATCCAGACCTTTCAATCTCTCTAATCCTTCACTAATCAAGAAACGCATCTTTTGCTTGTCGTTGCAGTTCCGGTTATTCTCTATCTCCTGTCTAATCGTCTGTCTCAATTCAGCTGTAAAATCCATTGCATATCACAGAGTTAACATGAGGTAACGAGATCAAAAAGAATATTTCATGAACTCAAGAACTACTAAGAAGTTGAATCAATCGAAAAAAAGTCTTGATAAACATATGATTTACGAGCAAGCAGACCAATTAATAAATTGGAGAATGTAATTCATGAAAATCTCATAAGTTCTTTTTTTTTTTTTTTTCCTTTTAAATGGATATCAATATATACCGTTAGAATTATGCGATGTTCAGTAATCCAGGGAAATGATTCTTTCATCAAAACAGAGTTCCTAATAACATTTAAAAAAAAAAAAAAAAAAAAAAAGAGAGAAAGAAAGAAAGAAGACAATGAACCCTTCAAAGCAGGGCCCCTTGGGACCAACCCTGTCGGGTAAACTCCATATACACTACCTCGTCCAAAAGAACGTAATTGAGGAGACTCGAGCAGCCGACCTCATGGTATTAAACCAAACGAGTGACCATTCGAGATAACAAGATGGTTTTTAAAGTGACTAGAACCACTAAACTAGGAAGAACTGATCTGTTTGTTCCTAGCTAGACCGCAGAACTCTGCAACCCAAAATTTCAGTCTACCAAATACACTATAAACTTCTTTGACAGAAAGCTTTTAAGAAGGGAACAATTGCATAGCATGAATTCAAACTAAACATATCCAGAAGTTGATAGAAATAGTTTTCATTGTGAACGGCTCTCGATCAATGAAACTAATTGATGCAAATCTTTCCAGGGTCTGGCTAGAGGAAAAGTCACAGCTGAAAGTCAAGCAAAGAGCAAGGCCAAGTAAAGTTTGTAGAACAGCATACGAGATTTGACAAAGAGACTTGTCAGACTACATTAGCAACTAACTGAAATCTACACTCCTGAGTAATTTCCTCTAGAAATATTATTGTAATTATTCAAACAGAGAATTTTTTCCAAGTGCAAAATTTCACCTTTAGCATGAGCAGGAGCTCTCCGAGCAGTCCTTATCGCCTGCCTGTAAAGCTTCAGGACTCGAGCACGGAGAATGAAACCCTGCAAATCAAAGGAGAGAACCATCACTGATTCTCTTCCTCAACACCATATTTTCATATCAAAGTATGTCCAAATAGCACAATATGACCCTCATTGCAAAAGCAACTCATCAAAAAACTATTCAAAGAAGGGAAGTCACTAAACGAAGTAAAAAATTCTGCACAAAACAAAAAAAGGCATATAAGATCAGTGGGCAATGAACCGCTTTCATCAAAATACGACAAAATCCTAAGCATTTAATTTGAAGACTATCCAAAACCCACAAATTTACGACTAACAATGACCAAATCTAGCTTAGTTGGCTCAATCCGACCAACACTTCCATGGAAATGAGACGAATTCGATTCCAGAAGCAAAAGCGAGGGTTTTTCTTCGAATTTTAAAAAATTAAGGGAGAATAAATATGTTTAATTCAAAACAAGAACTGAAATTGGCATACCTTGGGGCAAAGAGAATGGCGTCTAGCAAAAGATGAAGCTAGGGTTTCACCCAGACCTGCAGAACCAGATTACCTCGTTGGGAATTTAGCGGGAGTTGTTAATTTGGTTTACCGTAAAGTTTTGGCATGGATGGGATGGAATAAGATCCTCCCCTTTTATTATTTTAGAGGTTTCACTTTATTCTTTCTCAAATTTCTTTATTTTACTTAAATTGATGAGTTATTTATACTTCATATTTTATTTTATAAATTTAACCAATGTTGTGAATATGTTAAAACATATTTAAAAACTGTTGGAGTTAGTGGCTTATATTAATACCAGTGGAAGGTCAAGTAGACGGAAGCGTAGTGTACGGTACGGGGGTATTTTGGGGTTTTCTGTATAGTTCCATACGCGTCCGTATACGTGGGGTTTTGGGTGTTTTACTATATATATATATATATATCTTATTGATGTAAACCTGGATTAATGATCAAAATAATAGCCATCTGTCTATGGACGTAGGCAAATTGTCGAACCACGTTAAATCTGTATCTCTCTCTTGATTTCTCTTTTCGATTTTATATACTGTTTATCATTATTGTACGCGATTACAACAAAAAGAATATAACATATTATTAGATATGTAAAATCATTTATATCTATTTCGCTTAAAATTGTGAGGATCTATCCCCGATATGTAACTCAATCAATTGTGGACTCACGTAATTAATTGGAATCTCCCTCCCCTTTTACAGTGTTAACCTGTAAAAAAAAATAAAATTGAGAGGATCTTTACCCATACTATACGTGTGCAGCCAACGTTGAATTTATGGTAGCACTAATACTTCATCTTTTCTTTTTCTTTTTTCTTTTTTTATAAACAAAAAAATAGCTTACATATAGTGGAAGAACTACAAGATATGCAATCCATTCGGGTTTTTTTTTTTTTTTTTTTTTTCTCTCTTTTTTATGTAAAAATAAACGGTAGATTGCAGGATTAGAAGAGATCAATTAGTTTTTTTTTCACTAAAATCAATCTCCACCATTTATTTTTGCATTTTTTGTTTTCTAAGCACATATTGTATTTGTAACGAGTAGCCAAGTAGTGTGATGGATTTTATATATACCTATATATAAAATATGTATATAATATATTATATACACAATAAAACGGTTCTTGCAAGAAAATTGATAATATCAAATACAGAACACTTTTACTTAAGGGGGCAAAGAAACAAAAACACGTCAAGGTAAGCAGTATGAGCACTTGCCACTTGCTACGTCAAGGTAAGTAGATGGGATGGATTTTATATAACTAGTAGCTCCATACCCTCATATATATATATATATATAGAGAGAGAGAGAGAGAGAGAGAGAGAGAGAGAGGGAGAGGAGCCAGGGGCAAGGCCTCCCACCCCCAAAAAAAACCACCTACCCCAAAGATTTGAAAGAATCCTTAGGGGGGTTTTTTAATGAAAAAAAAAAAAAAATGTGAATTTGTCAATGTTTTCATACTGTTATTAAAAAAAGAAATTGGGAGACTTTTATTATATTGTTAAAAAAAATAATATTCTTCAATTCATTTTAATTTCATGAAATTATTTATGTTGAATATTATCTCCAAAAAATGTTGAAGACTTCAAACATTTACTTCTAAAGCCATTTAATCATGGCCACTTCTATCTTTTCCTTTGAACGCTTTCATTTATCTCATAATATATATAAAATTGAAGATAATAAATTTCATATCCGCAAGTTGTTTTTGTTTTAATTTTATCATCAACCATATCTACAAGTTGCGTCTCAAAGGCCCGTTGATATATTGGTGAAGTAGCACTTCCTAGTTCCTACCTTCCTCCAAAATGATATTTATGAGGGTAACCAACTTATGTGTTGGATTAAAGACAACTTTTACCCTATTAAAAGAATAATTGGTTTCTTCTTCGGTTAAAGATTCTGTCCCAACATTATAAATTCCGAAGTTTTCCATGTTCTTCGGAAATGTTCATTTGTGTTAACTATGTTGTCATCAAATATTTAAATATCGATCAAGCAATTCATGTGTCTAAACAATTTAGCTTTCACAACGAGAGTGTTAATTTTATAAAGGATCAAATCGCTCTCGCCGACTTCTGTGGACAAAGCTTTCGCTAAATTAGATTATAGAATTTATATGCTTCTCAAACTATTCTCATATTAATTTTAACAAAATTTTTTAGTAAGGTCTGTATTTGCAATTTGCGATGTTGTGTAAGTTCACCTCTAATATAGAGCAATTGAAATTTTTTAAAAAAAGTTTATTGAATTTTATATTTTTATTAATAGCTTTGAAACCAAGACATTAATGAAACATCAAATTCCTTTTATTGTCTTTCGTGATGGTTTCCCTCTGTCTCTCTCTCGCTGCCGGCATTATAAATTTATAAGTCCAATTAATCTTGTGCATGTGCTTGCACGTTTTTGGGTAGAATTTTCATGCCGACTTTAAACACCGTGTCGTATGTACGCTGCATGATTTGTTTGACTTTATCGAAAAATATAGCAATCCAAAATTTATTACAATCGTCATTAGGTAAGACTAATACAGCCGTACCCGATTAATATTATCATTTATTACAATTTCAAAATATTGACCATTCCTAATTTTTCACGTTTTTAACATTCACCGACGACGATGGTTGGACTAATCTCGTACTACTACTCATTTTTCCGAAAACAGTGTACGAGATGAGATCGATGATTATTGGTGTATGAAATCATGTATTTGTGAACATATATATTTTTTAAATTTAATTTATAAAACTATAGTATATTTTTTAAGGGGTTTGTTAGGGGTTCTTCTCGTAGTGTTCTCTCAGTTTTACGTAGAACATAATTTAAGAAAAAATAAAATTATAATACCATTTTTTTGTTAACAGATTAATTTTTATGTGTTAATAGTTAGGTTCTAATGCTTTAAAACTTGTTTTTTGATTCAAAACTAAAATCTATGAGTGTAAGGTTAGCCTTTTAAGGATGATATCACCCAAAATAGATTTGATCATTTTAAATTTGATGCTAATGCCTCAATTTTGGTGCTAATGCTTTACAAATTTGGTGCTGATGCCTCAAATTTGATGCTAATGCTTAAAAAAACAGATGGTGAAGGCCACTACAATTTTATTTTTTTTGAAATCATATTTTACGTAAGACTAAGAGAACACCAAGAGAACTTACGGGAAGAACCCCTAATATTTTTCATTTTTTAATATTTAACAAATACACAACAATTTTTATAAGCTAAATTAAGAATAAAAAGAAGAAGAAAAATCATCCCACTCAATTGGTAAAGCTTTTTGTCCTTATCTTCTATGGAGCGAGTGAGTCAAAGATCCAAACTAGCAACATAAGTCTACACATCGGATGCCTTTTACACATCATATTTTTGTCACGTTGCACCCACCAGCTACATATAATAGATATTTTTGTTTTGGTACATCAATTTTGTGTAGAAAAACATGGTTCATAGACAGTGATTTTGGCAAGCCAGCCTACAGAATTAGACGAAGAAACTTGTACTCGCACTTCTAAATCCAGGTTCAAAAGCCATCCTTATCAAATAAGTTTTATGCTAGCTGTTTTCTAACGATCAATTATAAGGTTGAAATGGACGAAGCTTTTTCTTTAAATTGGGTGTAAGATTTTTTATTTTTGTTTTTTAATTTAATCTATAAAATGATTAATGCCATGAACCGAGTCAAAAAAATTTACCGGATTTGGCTATAATATAAAATGAGAAATATATTGTTTCCAAGAAATAGTTCAATCGACTAGGATCACATTTAATGAAGTGAAGATTATTAGTTCGAATTCTTCTCTTCCCTTTTGTGTGGACATCTTAAAAAATAAAAAATAAAAATGAGAAATATATTAAGATTAGCGATTAAATTAATATATATATATATATAAATAAAATTAGTATCCGGGATAAGTTAATTTTAGCGGTTGGAACGAGTTTGGATTGAAGCCGTAGTTGACATTTTATGAGTCTTGGTTGGTTTTTGACCACATGAACTGAAAACTAATTTCATCCCCGCTTTAAATTTCATGAAACTACGTCCGAACGCCGTTTGCCAAATTATATAATATTATATCAGCAAAGCTACGTATGAGGTAAGTAATGATTAGGTCAATCTTAAACAGTCATGTACTGATGATAAAACCAAAGGGTAGCATGTCATGTTAAATTTATAGCCCTTAATTACTCCCTAACCAAACAAAAATAAAATAATTTAATAGCTAAAGCTGATATTTTTCGATGTGTAGTCCGTCGATTAAACCGCTGACTGTGTATTTTTGTGTGTGCAAGTAGCGTACACATGCATCCACCGCAAGCTGTATTAATTAAATGAAGGTGGAAACCGAAGGCTTGCTCAGTCCCACCATCTTCTTTGACCGTCTCTTTCTCTCTCTTTTGACAAGGTCAACCTCGACCATCAGTACTGACCCTTATTAAAGCAACAGTTTGTTTTCTCGCATATATATATATATATATGTATAGGATTGTTCGTTGTTGAGGAAGAAACTGAACTTTATCTTCTTTTGCTCTTTTTTGTGCAATGGAGAAACAAGCCAAACCCAAGAACAAGATCTTGAAGTTTCTACCAAGAGCCGCCTCTGCGGTCGGGGCCGTCTCCTTCCAAAACCCTTCCTTCAGCCCAAGCAGGGACAGGAGATCGGAGATTCACCTAAACAAGCTCAGAAATCATGCCGGAAGAGGATTCTCCGGTCCCATGATCATATCAATGATTCCTGATGAAGCTCGACGGAAGACGAAGAATGGGGGGTTTGATTCACAAGAGCCCACCTCACCCAAAGTCTCATGCATGGGCCAAATCAAGCACAAGAAAAAGATGATCAAGAAAGCTAAGCGCACCGCGCCGGCGCCGTTGCCGCCCCAAAAGAAGACAACGGGTTCTTCTCCTCCCCGCGAGCTAAAGAAGCATGCTTCGGCGATTAGGAGAATCTTTGGCGCCGGTGCAAAACCGGGAAGGAAATCTGATGCTTGTGTTGATTATAATAATAAGCCTGTGGTTCCTGATAGAGCGCCTTGTTTGAGTCAGATGAACCGGTTCGCGAGCGGACGTGATCACTCGTTGGCTGATTTTGATTGGATGGCTGAGATTGCACCAATACACCGGGATCACAGGAACTATTATTCGGATGAAGAGAAAGGAGAGAGTGATGATGAAGAAGAAGAGGATTTCATAATTCCTTTCTCCGCTCCCATGACGGTAGGTGGAGGAGAAGTGCCTTTGCAGCCAAGAAAAGAAATTAATCTGTGGAAGAGAAGAACCATGGCTCCACCTAGACCTCTCCAATTAGAAACCATGGTCACAGCTGGTAAATCGACATAGATTTCTCAGACTTTTACCTTTTTTATTTTTTATTTTGTTCCTTTTTACATCAATTTGTGGTGCAAATATGTGATGAAATTTGTAGAAAATTGTGATGAATATAATATAGATGAATGTTAAAACACACAAACTTTTTTGTACCTAGCTCGATCGATCGGGATTTGCTTTGATATCAACTACTTGAGTCTTGATTAATTACCAAGCTAACTATAAGTGATGAAAAATTGTCTTTTAACTAAACATCTTGATCATGATCACCTAACAAGCAAGTAATCATTTAAGTAATTGAGAATTCTTTTTTAAGTTTTTTTGCCATGATGGGTGTCTACATTTCTGGCATAAATGAAGCATGAATGTTATAACAAGCTTTTGGATTTGCTACCTATAAGTAATGAGTATAGTACTAATGATATGTGACCAAATATCTTGATCAAGATACGACAATCAAGTATTTATCGAAACATGCACAAGGATCTTTCGTTTCAAATAAAATAAACAGTGTCATGTTTTAATTTTTTTTTTAATAATGTGTCAACATATTTATGGCTTGTCATTATTTATACTGTTAAATTTAACAACACTAAATCCTTATCATGTGACCACCTTTTTTTTTTTTTTTTTTTTTTTTTTTAACAAAGCGGGAAAGGGGGAAAAGGGAATATCATGACTTTTACTACATATTACACTCCCATGAACCCGTCCTATATATGTTTTAATCAACCTAACGTTATATTAAAAGAACATACTGTGATTTCAAATCCATGATCCCATCCTATATATGTTTTAATCAACCTAACGTTAAATTAAAGGAACATACTGTGATTTCAAATCCATATATGGTTGGAAGGAAAATAGGAAAACATTTAATCGAACTAATTAATTAATGAGAGATGATTGCATCGTTGTTAATATAGATTTTTAGTCTCCATCAACCAGCCAATTGAAAGAGCGCCAATATTATTAAGGTTGTACAAAGTGATGATATTGTCATTTCGTGTCTTCTTCACTTCTTTCCCATTATTTTGTTTGTGAGGGATTTTTTTTCATGAGCTTTGCGATGTTCTATTCTATCTAGTATCTAGTCCGTGTAAATTAATCAATCTTGGGTTGATGGAAATCTTTTAATTCAATCTATTAAAAATGAAATTTATTCTCAAAATATGTGATTTTAAGGAAAAATAATTAATCATACTAAAAATTCCTACCTTTGGACTTTGGTGCTATTCAAGAAGACAAGTTTATATATATATATATATATATATATATATATATATTAAACTTAAGAGTGAAAGGGTCTTGGAGTGGGAGCGACAATGCCAAAGTTGGTACTTGGAAATTTAAAAAAAAACAAAAAAAACAAAAAAAAAACAAATGGTACATGGTCGATAAAGCTGTCGGAAGTAAAATAAAATAATGAAAAAGTACTATTAATACATATATGTATATACTAAAAAAAATATCCATTTATAAAAATATTACTTTGGTCTACGTGGGATATTAAATTAGGAGTAAAAAGTAAATTTCATGTGTAAACTAAATTAAGAATCGATGGTTTAAAATTCTTTTCAATAATTGAAATTGAGTTAGTACTTAAAATATTTAATTAAAATTGTTAGAATGCTCTGATACCATGTTAGAATGGTGGGGAGAAGAGAGAGCGGAATCGTAAACACACAATGGACTACATTTTATTGTGTTGTGATATGGTATATTAGAATGGATACAATAACCTCATTATATAGGAGGGAGAGATGAGCCTTGACTTCCAATTTTACTAATGTGGGACAAACCCCCCATATACACTAACAGAACATATAACCTATCGTTTGGGAAGGAATGGTGCATGTGCAACGCCGGAATAGGCTGAGATTGCACAGATCTACCAATTTGGGGCCAAGACACCACTTTTGGTGGTTCTTTTGGCGGAGAGGGTTCTTGGTGGCGACAAGTTAGGCTCGGGCAGAAGCTGCCCGAGGAACTGGTGGCACGGTCGACCGGAGTTGTGCGGCCGCTGAAATGAGTGCCAAAGAAGGAGCAGGAGTACCGCTTTATTGGAGGCCACAAGAAGGTGGCTTTGATACCATATTAGGATGGTGGAGGGAATAGAAGAGCGGAAGAGAGAGCGGAAGTGTAAACACACAGTGGACTACATTGTATTATGTTGTGATATGGTATATTAGAATGAATACAATAACCTCCTTATATAGAAGGGAGAGAGGAACATTGGCTCCTAATCTTACCAGTGTAGGACAAGCCTCACATATACACTAACAAAAATAAAAAGCAAATTATAGATAACATATAGTTTGAAAATATCTTAAATTACTAATCATCTTAAAAACAAGGTGGCACTGTAGCCCCGGCTGTAATTGTGTGGTTCACAGAAAAACGAGGGTGACCATACTAGGCACCGCTGGTTTTTTCCATCAACCTGCCGGACAGGACAGTCATTTTGGCGAAAGAAAATCTGCTGCCTTGCGAAAAGAAATCTTCCGTTTTTTGAAAAAGAAATTCTGCTGTAAATGTGATGATAATTTAACATACACTACTACCACCACTTGATATAGTCTACAGCTGATTGGCTATTACTTTCAAGACGTTTTTGTTTAATTTTCATGACATGACAAATACGTTTAACAAACATTCTCAAAGTACAAATTTAGTTTGAAACGGGATAAAATTAAGAAAGTGAAACAATACTGTAACAAATTTAATTAGTTAAAAAAAGAGGTTTGCTAGGGGTTCTCCCCATAGTGTTCTCCTGGCGTTCTCCCAGTCTTACATAGAACATGATTTAAGAAAAAATAAAATTGTAATACCGTTTTTTTGCCAACCGATTAATTTTTATGAGTTAATAGTTAGGTTCTAATGCTTTAAAACTTGTTTTTGGATTCAAAACTAAAATCTAAGGGTGGAAGGTTAACCCTTTAGGGATGATATCACTCAAAATGGATTTGATCATCCTAAATTTGGTGCTAATGCCTCAATTTTGGTGCTAATGCCTCACAAATTTGGTGCTAATGCCTCAAATTTGATGCTAATGCCTAAAAAAACTGGTGTGGAGGCCACTACAATTTTATTTTTTCTTAAATCATGTTTTATGTAAGACTGGGAGAACGCCAGGAGAACCTACGGGGAGAACCCCTAGCATTTTCCTTAAAAAAAATAGTAAAACTATTTTATATACAAAATTAAAAAAGTTTATTTTGTAATAATTTTTTTATTTAAATCGTAATAAAAAGTAATTAATAATTTAATATGATATAAAAAATAAAAACGTTAGAATTGATTTTGTTGAGAAGAATTTTTTCGGTTTTTTTAAGTCTGATCCGGCCCACTCCATTGCCCAACACAGCCACAAAGGCCTTCAATCCTTTCAAAACAATTGCTGTTTCTGTATGATAGCTGGGCTTTCTTCCGCGTTATCAAGTCAAACGAGGTTTGCCTTTTCAAGACCTGAGCCCTTGAATTTATCAACGTGTCCCAACCGCGGGCCTGGGTACCGTGTCCCCCTCTATTATATGATTTATATCCCTGATTTTAATATTACCTAGCAATAATAAGCCCCTCTATTATATCCCGAATTTCCGGATTTTAATGTGTATCCTTACTACTAAAAGTAAACCCGCCATAAAAGCAAACCATTTCACGAGACAAACAATTCGTTTTCCCAATGTTTTTCCCTGGATCGTCTTCACGGGCACAGTAAGGGGTGAAAGATCTGTAAATTGCGTATTGATCCATCACTGTGCCTTGTGCAGTGCACAAAGACCGATTTCTGCACTGCATGGTGCAGTGCATATTTATCGGCCTGCGTCAGTCTCTGTACATTATCACAGATGAAGGCCTGCCGGTGCACACATTTAAATGGATACGGACACAAATTTAAATGGATACGGTGCAATAGAGAGAAAATGACACCTTCGTCACCCGCCTGAAGAAACTGTCTCGTTTCTCAGAAAACCAACACCTGTTTTAACATATTCTTACGAGTCATCGTTTCAGTTACAGTAATGAAAGCTCTGACCACATTGGCCGGTAGATTCTTCCTGTTTTATTATATACCTGGGGATTTAGGCAACTAGTTCTATATTTTTAGGGAAATATATAATTAAAAAAAAAAAAGCATCAAAACTATCAAAATTTATCGAAAAAATCACTTATAAACGTTGTTAGCCTCTAAGTGAATACTATCAGGAATGTCAAATTATTTGTTTGTCTGAAGCTAACATAATAACAATTATTATTTTATTTTCAACAAAGTTAAGTAGGTCTAATGAAAACAAGAGGCTACACATCAATTTTTCCAAATAATTCGTCTTAATAAATCTGTAGTGTGACGTACATATATAAAAAATCATAAAGACATAATTTAATTTTAGCCCAACTTATCTATTAAGTTTAAAAACAAACTGATTCAAAGAATAGAAAGACTTAAACTGAGAAAAAAAAAATTGACTCAAAGTTGAGTTAAAATTGAACTTAAGTGGAGCCTTTATCACACATTCTTCGTTGAAAATTATCATCATCAGCTTCCGGTTGTCGGCTCTCAGGCCAATCTTCACATCAGCCGCGACAGATACAAGGTCTTTTGACTTTCCATCACCGGATCTCAGGCCAAGCTCTATCACTCAGAACTATCACGTCTAGGATTAGGATTTTTGACTTTTTAAAATGAAAACTACTTTAGTACTTTTCACTGAAAAATCTTCTTCCCTTCTTTTTCTAGAACATTCACCCCATCCCATCCCACTACAGAGCTTGAGCATTTGAAAAAGTTTACATCCGCCCCATCACGGCCCTTGGACGGATGACAATAACATATTTATCTTTGCCGTGATTGCTACCCGCCCCCGCCACGCTCCGGACGGCCTTCACTTGTTTCATAGTACACATAAAGAATCTTTAACATGGCACGACCTGATGTTGAGATTGGCGAACCATGCGAAACCAACCCTAAAGACCAACCCTAGAGAAGTAGATCGTTGGAGCATTCAAGAGAGAGAATTAAAGTCGGATTCGAAGGGAAAAATAAGTTTAGGGTTTCAGAAGGGAATTTGAAGGTGAGGCACAAGCAACGCTTATAATCGCGGACAGTTTTAAAGTTGTAAAAAACAGTAATGATAGTCCAGATATATATATATGGTTGATGCCAGCTACAAGGATCAGATATTTATTTTTCGTGAGGTTTTATGGGTTGTTGGGTCCGAAGGGGCTTTATGGAATAAAAAATATGTATATCACAATTACTTTCACTCCACGTGAAATTGTACGTGTCCAATACTATACACTTTCTAAGACAAATGGCATAGAAAACCGAGATTTTCTCTCCGAGTACCAAGATGCAACAGTAACCAAAAGGAATCCATTTTATGGAATAGAAAAATGGTTGATTTGTTTCGTATGTTAAGTTCATATAACAATGAACTTAACTACGACTGTCCCTTGTATGTGGGACATTGTAATGGCTGAAACTGTTTCTGTTGAGTAATGAAATCGTCTGTTTGCTCGCCTTTATAGCATAAACATTCCTGATCTAATTTCAGAAATCCAACGACACCGGTAGGCCGTCCACCAAAATAAATGTCGGCATTTTTTTTTTGTTGTTTCTTAGGTTCGCAGAAAAATAATAATAAAATTAATAGTTTTTGAAAAATCCATTCAAAAAATAATAACTATTCTGGAATAACTCCTCCTTGTTCAACCAAACAAAAGAAATGCTATTATATGGTAATAAAAATAAACTGTGTGCTCGGAACAATAAAACTAAGCTGCAAATTATCGACGCAGAGGAATAGAAATAATTTGGGTCCTAGAAGGCGAGAACATATATAAGATTCAATATTTAACTTTGTTCCTTTTCCTCCAACATCATGGGTCGAAAAACACTAACTAAATAATTCTTTAAAAAGGAGAAAAAGAAATCCAACCAGTTCAAAAAGGCCGGGGAGCAGTTGAGAGATGATAGCTAGTTAATGACAAGCAAATGTGCGTTTGTTTCCAGAGAAAATATCATGATTTTCGCGAGACTTTTGGGAGGCGTAAAAGTAAAAGGTAATCTCCTTTGGGTGAGGTTCTCTTCTTGAAGATGTTCATGGTTGCCCCACAAAAAAGAGAAAAGTAGCTAACTTAAAAAAACAAACCATGGGCCATGAATGCCAAACCAAGCGAAACCATAGCAAAAGGGATCAGCAACATTTCTTGTTCCACGTTCCTTTAATATGTTATGTGTACCATGAAACAAGAAATATTGCACAAGCCCAGCAACTGCATCACAAAAGAGGTGAAGTAACCAGCAACGCGTCTCTTTACACCAATTAATTAAAGGTAGGTTTTGCTGTGTTTAGTCCCTTATCATAATTAAAGCTTGTTATGTTCAGTCCCTTCGTGGTACGCAGCACAAGAAATAATGGCCTGCACAAGAAATTGAAGAAAACAAACGCGTGCACTTTATTTACTTATGTACCTTCGTCAGTGCACATGCATGACGTGGGCTGTCCATTCGTTTCAACTCGAGAATTTGGTGAGATGTGGACATGTCAATACAAGTGTCAGCCACATTTGATGTTGTATTTAAATTTGAATGAGACTCGTGACCGTCCAGTCTTCTCTGACCCCTGAATTAACCAAATGACACAATTTTTTAAATAATAAAGACGTCCAAATAGAAAGATTAATTAGTGATTAAAATATAAATTTAAGAGTTAGCTTGTAAGAATGACTCCAAAAATCAGGACTTGTTTTCACATATCTTTGAAACGTATCCACAAGTTTCAATAGCCTGCCACAAGGTTATTATTCTTGTTTGATCAAGTAATTAGATGTCATATAGAAATCCAATACACAATTAGTAGGAGCATGCTAAAATCAACATATACTTAGATTTTATATAAACAAGAAAGAAGTGTCACTGCATTTATATAGGGATTTGAGAATTAAACGTCTAGGAGTAGGAACAAGAAACTTTAGCATTTTCCCATAACCTCATGCTCCTCCTTTATTAATGAAATGACGAGGGTGCTCGTGGAGAAGGTTAAGATATTGGAAATCTTTATGGGGATCCAAGTTTGCCAGCGAAGAAGAACACGTGGTCCAAAACAACAACTATATATATATATACCCACCGTCAAATTAAACCATCTCAATTTCCACCTGCATCACTTACATTTGAGCTGTCATATCAATTAGTAAATTTAGTTTTAAAAATTTCTTGAAGACTATACATCGAGCTCGACATGTCTGGGAAGCACAAGAAAGTTAAGAAAGTGAATTTGACAGATGGGACCGATAATCAGCAACAGCATGTTTTCTTCAGAATTTGCAGCCTTCCTTTTTTGAGCTATTTTCGTCCTTTTTTGTATTGCACTGATTTTCTTTTTCTTTTTTTCACGCATCAAGACTCAAGAGAAACCACGCCTGTTTGCCTTCTACTTTTTGTCAATTAATTTGTTGTATTCAAATAAATAGGTCAAGGTTCATGTGTCCTTTTGGTTGACCCCTCCACGTTTCATACTCCTATTATGCCACACGCCCCTTAGATCAAAGGTTCCTTTGTCCTTTTGGTTGTTCCCTCCATTTTTCATAAGAAGCCATGCATGGTCCCTTTTCCATTCTACCATAAAACCCTAATTACTTGGCGGCTATTGTTGCTGTTGGCTGCCCATATATCATATATGGTTTGGTAATACACTGAAACAGACGATTCCGGAGTCCATGTAATAAGAAGTTGGAAGGAAAAAAAGGGGGGAAAGCAAAGGAAAGAAAAAGGAAGCCTCGTCCCACCTACTACTTTTCAAAACAATTGAAATGGACCGTGGATTGAAGAAGGAGAGCTTGACAATTTGGAAGTCCACCTTCGGACGTCCTAAACCCAAATTTCCAAATATGTCATTCTCAACACTAAAATAAATATATCTCCGGCAATTAATAAAGTTATTTTTCAATATATATATATAGAGAGAGGATTCGATCATAGAGGTAATTGATTTTTGTATAACCACTTTCAATCATGGACAAAAAATATTACGGAACATACGTACCAAAATGACATTGCAAACCATATAACGAAACAAAATTAAGAAAATCAATAAAGCATCATGCATCGATCATTGAGGTATTTTGGTGCAATTTTCAGTTCACTCTACTGTTCTCCAGCAATTCTTCTTTACTGTTGAGCTGAGAATTAGGCCCCCGCAGGCTCCTGATTGGCCAATGTGAGTAGCAATACGCGAGGTTTCCGCCCAACCCATTACAGAGAAAATCGTTCTTTTAGCTTGCTCCCCTCTTGCTTCTAGGCATAGCAATGTGGCGCTGAAGACTCTTTGGTATTCAAAAAAAGGAGAACCGGAGATCTTGAAGATGTGAAGAGAAAGATAAAGAACACAGAAAGAAGAGGCTCTAGGCCAAGCTTTTTTAAATGATATATATTTAATATATATTATATATAAAATATCTTTATTATACATTAACATGGCTAGGTTGGTTCGGGGTAGAAAAACTGACCTCAAGTATGCGTAAAACTGGCCATAAGGTGTCGGGTTCGGAGGGGTCAATCCAACTGGTTTTTTAAACAGCCCGAGGTGAGGCCTTGTTCTCACATGATGTGTTATTTCGTTCGTGGGTTTCATGATAATTATTATGCTGCTCAAAGATAGCGTAAAGCTGAAGCACGATCATTATTTGGAAGTCAATTTGCTCCCATTCAAACAAATCATCGAGTGCCAAAGGTTATCTATCATTAGTCTCTACAAAACTACCACAAATTTATATCCACAAGTAAATTACGAAAAAGTATGTGTTTATAAGGCTCATGAATCTGACGTTTATGACGGTCCCCGATGCTCACATTGGTGACGCAATGCCAGCTTAAGCTTATCCCATAATCCCACGTGCAAAATTTGCTTCATGAAGTGACATTAAGCTTATCCAAAACACGCAGAGTAAGAGACATGAGTCACAGAAAATATTGGTGTTTCCTAGTCCAATGGCAGAGATCCAAGGTCTAAATTCTCGCGTTCTATTCGCATTGTCATAACTAACAAACAAACAAACAAACAAACAAAAAAAAAAAAAAAGCACGTTTAAAGTACATGTATAAAAAACATTATTATCAAAAAGTATAGTTCTTGTCAACTTTTATGTGATAAATTTGTTTTTGGTAACTTTTAAGGAGATAGGATATAAAGGCTTGTACAAAGCGACTTAAACGAGCGTTTCTCAAACGGTGAGTTTTAGCTTTACTTAAAGGTTGCTTTTTGCAAAAATTAAAAAGTCATCTCCTAACCTTGAAACATACTCTTTAATTTGAGGAATCAAATGAGTGACTCTAACTATATTTTTTGAGTGCAAATGGTTTTTTTGGAGGAGACGACAAAGCCGCTTGTAACCCGATTATTAAAAGAAAGAAAAAAAAAAAAAAAAGACTTGTAAAAGTTTAATATTGAATTATTGATGATGGGTTTTAAGAGGACACAGATCATTTTGTTTCCGTTTTTTTGAATACATACTAACTAAAAAACAGAAGTAAGAAGAAGAAAAAAAAGAAGTTTTTATTAGAATGTAGAACGCGATGCGATGAAAGAACAAGGAATCAATTGACTGCAATCAAATACAATCAAGAATAGGAATTCTTCTTGCTGGGTGGCTCGCTTCCGGAGCGACTCTGGGACTGCCTCTGATCGTAGTTGGACTTGGAGTTGGTCAATGACGTGTCGTCTCCGTTGCTGTTGTTGTTGCTCCACGGACGCTCGGTAATCGTCCTCCGTGGTCGCCACCGGACCAGCTTTCCGGGCCACTTCCGGTGATTACTTGTATCACGTTGCCGTTTTTTCGTTTTTGAAACTCTAAGTGACAGCCGACAGGAGTCAGAAATGGGACATAGAGATAGATAGATACTAGCTAGATAGATGACAACCTATGCATAAAGCGAAGTAACATAACTCAATGAAGCTTCAGATGATATCTGGAGCGGATGCCTGTGTGGAAGACCTGCGCATAGAAAAATATATATACACTACACCCAAAACATGCATCTCGCGATGCTTCCAATATTTAGGTGGCAAGATAAATATCATAAAAATTTAAAACAAAATAAATATCATAAAAATTTAAACATTTTGAGTACTTTCCTAAACAAAAAATACAGATGGAAAGTGAATCTGTATATTGTTATTTGTTAACCAGAAGGTTTGGTTTGACCGAATAGAAAAAAGACAAAAAAAAAAAAAAAGGTTGATCAGATTCGGGATTAATGTCATCGTCCGGGAGTACTATCTCGTCGTCCGCTTTGGGGTTTCCACTGGGACCGGCCCTCAGGCCAAGCTCCACGTCATCGCGGACAGGAGGAGGAGCAGGATTGTCGTCGTCCGGGACTATCTCGTCGTCCGCTTTTGGCTTCCTACTGGGACCGGCCCTCAGGCCATGCTCCACGTCATTATTGCGGCCAGGAGGAGGAGGCTGGTCACGGACACCCCTTCGAACAAGGTTAAAGAAAGGCTTGATCAGGAGCTCTTCCTCAAAATTCATGTAGACAGCCTCGGGCGTGGGCTTGAAAAACAAAAATATATAAACAGTTAAAAAAGAATATATAAACAGCTATAGTAAAATAATAAAAAGAACTTTTTAATTTTTATTAACTTACGAGGGCTAACAACGAGACCACACACGGAAGAACTGCCGGCACGATATTCAATAGCTCACGTTTAAAAAGGCACATAATCGATACCTTTAGTAATGAATTGAATATCTCGTCAACAACGCGAAAGGCATCGTCTCTATGAGATAATTTCACGTAGCAGACAGTGGAAAGAAGAAAGGAACAGAGCACTGCGTAAATATATATGTGAGGAGTGACAAACTCACAAACTAAATCGAGCGTCGCCCCACGTACTAGCCACTCCACCGATTAAAATCGGCTTCGAGACGAAAATAAGGGGCAATGACAAATTTCGAGCACAAAAGATATACCGCGGGGGAAACCACTAACAGGCCAATCAAGCAAGTCAGAAAGATAGATACTTTCTTGTCCCCCGCCGTATATCTTTTGTGCTCGAAATTTGTCATTGCCCCTTATTTTCGTCTGGAAGCCGATTTAATCGGTGGAGGAGTATACTCGCCAGGCTAGTACGTGGGGCGACGCTCGATTTAGTTTGTGAGTTTGTCACTCCTCACATATATATTTACGCAGTGCTCTGTTCCTTTCTTCTTTCCACTGTCTGCTACGTGAAATTATCTCATAGAGACGATGCCTTTCGCGTTGTTGACGAGATATTCAATTCATTACTAAAGGTATCGATTATGTGCCTTTTTAAACGTGAGTTGTATTGCATTTCTTACAAAAACAAAAACAAAAAAGACAAAAAATAAAAAATAAGAAGTCGTATTGCCTGGCAAAGGCCTTAAAGCCTTTCAAACAAATTGCTGTTTCAGTGCAATTTTACCTCGTTATCAAGTCATCAAACGAACGCCTTTCAAAAAAAATTTGCTGTTTCAGTGCAATTCTACCTCGTTATCAAGTCATCAGCCCATTAAGTCGTATTGCCAGCCTTTCCAAAGTAATTTCCATTTTCGTGCAATCTCTTGCACTCATGAATCTGAGAATTCCTCCGCCTTTGGTAACCGGTTAGGGCGCCCGTCAGCTACAACCTGCAAAAGACAAAAGATTTCCAGCTACGCTGCCCGTGATTTCCAGCTACGAAACTGCCCTGCCTTTGGTTTTGCACTGTGCTAGTAATTTCCATTTTCGTGCAATCTGAATCTCTTGTCTTCTGGTTTTGCACTGTATTGTCACTTCAATTTTCAAAGTTCAAAGTCACTGGGGTGGGTTGGGTTGGGTTGGGTTGGGTTTGACAGCTAATGCTGCGTTAGTGCGTTATAGGAACTGATGTCATACACACGACGTCGTTTAGTTGCCTTAATAAAGCCCTTCAGATCCTTCAAGCCTTTTCAGTGCAATTTCTTGATAACCTACCCAACCAATTTCTTGTTTTTCTCTGATTTTCAAAAAGAGATATGCTTTTTCGCGTTCTCAAGAGTCGAGACCATCTCCCCGCCATCTCTTCTAAGTACATCTTGATTTTTTTCAAAATACAAAATAATAATAATAAAAAAGAAAAATTAATTAAGAATGCATAAAAGCATTCTTCTTTCAAATATATATATTTTCCTTCCACTTTTCGTCCACCCTTCCATTGCAGTGGCATAAATAAATGAAAATACATTAGATACAGAGTCTTATTAGAAATAATGGCATGCACCAAAAACCAAACGCATGCACTTACATACTCATGTCCCTCTGTCGGTGCATATGGATGATCTAGGGGCGCCCATTCGTATGAACTCTTACGTAACTCAATTGGTTGGAATTACTGTACATCTAAATAGTATGCTTACATACAATATAGGTACTATTATTTTACCACGTTTAATGAAAGGGAAGCAAGTGATTGAATGAAAGTGTGAAACATGGTTCATTAAAAGCAACTTTTGGCCTCGGACAGAACAACAATTATACAAATGGAGCCAATCTAATTTTTATAATATTTTTATCCTGAGGACGATTTAGAAACAAAATATTGAATTAAAAACAAACTGAACGGAACTTTTTTTGTTAACTTTGACGAATTTGTGCTCTGTGCATAGCACAATGCATATTTAGGGTTGAGTATAAGTTACAGTGGTTTGATTAATAGGGTTATCAATTATCGATCAATATGTTATCGGTTAATTAATTTTTGATTAATTATCAACCGATAAGCAATTAATTAATTGATTAATTGGTTATATCAGTAATCAGTTAAATCAATTTTTGTTAACTTTTTATTGAGTTTTTTACTGATTGCTAATTGGACAAAAAATTAGTTGTTTTTGAGAACTCAAATAGTTTTTTGTTAGACTAAAACCTAAAATAACTTATTAAAAATGAGTTGTTTTGGCCCTTTTGGGGACCTAAATATATATGACTAAAATAGCTTATTAAATCTTTTTTTATATTAATATACTACATCTTTTTTATATTATAAAATACAAATCAAAGTCAAAAGTATAAAATTATAAAAAAAATAAAAAATAAAAAATATTTATCAGTTAACCGATAATAAATTCTTAATCGACCGATAAGCTTATCGGTATAAATTTTTTAACCGATTATCGACCGATAACTATCAGTTCGGTTAAAATCGATAATCGATCTGTTAATTTGCCCACCCCTACGCATATCTATCAGTCTGCATCTATCTCGAATATAGTATCACAGATGAAGGCCTAACGGAGCATTGCTCTAAGCGGGGTAGTGTCTCAGGGACTGTGTCGTAAATAACACACCAAATTGACGAATTATTTCACAATTTTAAAATTTATATTTTTAAAATAACAAACCCTCTAAATTATGATTTGATTTAAAAACGTAAATAATTTGTTTAAAAACACATTTTCAAACAGAGTCTAAATATGTATTGTGAGCTACATATAGATGTTCTTAGCCGAAAATTATCACCGTTACTTTCTCTCCACGTGAAATTGTGTCCAATACTATAACATTCATGATCTTGAAGAGAACAATTTCAGAAATCCAATGACACCGGGGTTACCAGGGTGGCCGTCCAACAAAAACTATATCGTGATTTTTGGTTGTTTTTTAGGTTTGCAGAAGAATAATAAAAAAATTAGTAGTTTTTGAAAAATCCATTCAAAAAATAAGAACTTAATTCTTAAGAATGACGTTCAACAAAACAAAGAAAAGGCTATTATATAGTAATAATTATTCATTTCCAATGATGCATACCACACAAACATGCCTTAACTGCTTTTTATTCTAAGGGGTTATTACGTATGAATTGACACACAAATTACCATTTTGTTACAAAAACATAAGATTCAACATTTAACTTTGTTCCTTTTCCTCCAACATCTTGGGGTCCATAAACGCTTGATATATATTTCGTTTTAAAAAAAATAAAAAAAATCCCACCAGTTTAAAAGGCTGAGTGAGCAATTTAAAGAGAAAATATCATTATTCCCGTGAGAAAAAATAAAATAAAAATTGTCAGACAAGATACAAAAAAACTAAAAGATGAGGCGTAAAAGTAAAAGGTAATCACCTTTGGGTGAGGTTCTCTTCATGAAGATGTTCATGGTTGCCCCATGTTATAACCGAGTACAATAATAATGAACAATATAAAATCGAAAAGAGAGATCAAGAGAGAGTTGAGATACAGATTTAATGTGGTTCGATGATTTGCTTACGTCGACAGAGAGGCGGTTATTATTATGATAATAATACAGGTTTACATCAATGAGATATATATATATATATATATATAGAGGAAAACACCCAAAAACCTACACGTACGGACTTGTACATATTCCGTACTGAACCGTATGGAATTCCATATGGAACTGTACGAAATCCCTACGCGTACTGACTTGTACGGATTCCGTACGGAATCGTACGGGTTCCGTGACCGTCGCTATCACGACATTCACTATGCTCCCGTCGCTATCACGACGTTCACTATGCTCCCGTCGCTATCACAACGTTCACTATGCTCCCGTCTACTTGGCCCTTCCACTGGTATTAATATAAGCCATTAACTCCAACACCCCACAAAAAAATAAAAGTAGCTATCTTAAACAAATATAAACTTGATACGAGAATATTAACAAACCAAGGCCATGAATGCCAAACCAAGTGAAATCATAGGGAAAGAGATCTGCAACATTTCTCGTTCATAGTACACGTAACATAAAACTTTAATATGTTGGCTTTGTTTGGGAATAGTAAGGAATGGAAAGTGGAACGGTACTGTAGCATATGTAGCATTAATTTTTTTTTTTTTTCCTATGTAATTCTCGTTTTCATAATTTTTTTTTTTTTAAAAAAAAAAAACTAACTTTCGCCTTTGTTAATATATTTTTAATAGGTATCATGTATCATCTCACTTGCAATTCATATCATATTTTGTGAATATGTTTTATTCTATTTTTTGCAGCTCATCCAATTTACATAATAAATAATTAAAAGTATTTTTACTATTTTAATAATTTACTATTTTAGAGTACTCTTAAATGAATTTGTAAAATTTTAGAGCATCTTCTCCATTGAAAAAAAGGGTCACAAGGTGGCCCAACAGCGAGACCTTGTGATTTATTTTTAAATAATATTTTTTAAAAAATTTAATTTAAAATTAAAGGTAAATTTAAAATTTTATAAAAAAAAATAGAGGTATAAACATCATTTTTTTTCATTTTTAACGCTTAAAATCTGACGAAATTGGTTTAAATTGACTGCAATTGAAAGTTCATGAGAATATTTTAAAATTCGGAGACTTGTCAAATCCCATGATAATTCAAAAGTTTAAAGTGAAATAACAACTAAAAATTAATATTTTAAACTACATGGGAATATTTTTCCTATATATAATATATTTTTTTTCTTCGGGAGATTGAATATTAACAAATAATATGATAACGTAAAAATAAAACATAAAAAGAGAAGGGATTACATTCCAAAACATAAAGCAATATTGAGAGTTACTTACATTTCCTTAATTAAATACAAGTTAGATCATGATTATGTTCCTGTTCAAAAATATATCAAAAGAAAAGCTATCATTAATTCTAGGAAGCTCATCAAAAACACCAAAATGAGAGCATAGCGTGCATCATGATCGATCAGTATCAATCATCCAGTACTGTCTTGGTCCCTTGGACACAAAAAAATAGCGCTCCTCAAAATCCATGCACATTTTGGCATCGCCTCCTGTCAAAAAACAATAACGACAATATATAACCAGTTAATTGATAACAGAAAAGGAAAAAGCAAAAAAAGTAGAGTAAACGAAGAGCTCTTATAAAATTTTTGAACTCATTTTCAAAATTTGCAACTATGCCCCTATTGACATCAACTTCAAAACTATCCATTTTCATGCAAAGGCCACCTTCATCAACACCAAACTTCAAAACTATCGATTTCTGTCTTTCTCCTGCTTCCCAGTATTTTCTTTTCACTCTTTAGTCACGTGGAGTCTCAAGATTGAAATAATGCAATACAGCCCCATGTTCCCATGGTCTCATGATTCTCATCTGCCTACACTGCACCCATCAGTGACAACACGGAACCTATTCCTGCCAATACCCAGCTCCTCTCTATACCTATCAGTCCGTCCCCTTCTCATCCTATGATCACTCGAACAAAAACATAAATCTTAAGCCAAAATCATTTCCAGACTAAATAGCTCTCATACTTTGTAATTGCTTTAGGTTTCAATACCCAATAGCACATCTTACATATATATTAACGGCAATTAAGTCTTTAATTTTTTTTAAGAAGTTGTTTTATTAGGATTCATTAATCAAAGGCCTTATTAAATTGGGGAACATGATCATTTCCATTTCAAAAGAACTGGATAATATCTCGTTAGTTATACTTTAAGGGTATTTTTGTCTTTTTACTTTTTTAATAGACAAAAATTTCCTTTTACTATAACTAATTGAATATTCTCTGATTCAAATAAAATGTAGATGATTCTAATTCTTAAATTGCGGGCCTTTTTTAAATAAATTACTTATTTACCATGATTAAGGGGAATTAATTAAAGAATATGGAAGGTAATAAGGGCTTTATATTTTTAGAAAGTTTTTTATTAATATTTATTAATTGGGGGCCTAGGGGTACACTAATCCGCCTGATAAGGGTTGAGCCAGCCCTGAGCTCACCAAAACTAACTTGCTACCTTGATAACCTATTTAACTAATAGCTCTAATACTCCACTAGTTTATTTCCAACATATGAAAACGTTTCAATTCTAATGATATTTTGTAGAATCACATTAGACCGGAATTCCATGAGCTCAGACTGCATAAATCTTAACCTGACCAAGGCCCAATAGTATTTTGCTAGTAAGTTGACCAGAATGGCAATATATATCAGGTAGCTGGTTCATGGCAGAGCGATAATTTTTGGTGGAACAAAACATTTTTTTTTAAAAAAAAAAAAAAATTGTAAGTAAAAATTTGATTGTGAAAGGGTGATAAAGGTATTTAAAAAATAATAATTGTGGAACACGTTCAATATACTTCCACCCTTTCTCCCTGGTCGTGTATAATTTGCATAAAAATTATATTTTTAAATTGCACATTTTAAAATATTAAGGATTTGTTCATCATATTCTCAAGGGCAGAAAAAGGTCATTTTTTGCATCAAGTAATTGAGATTTCTTCATCATATTCTTGTAGGCCAAAACAAGTAATCTAGTAATCGAACAACCAAACCAATATTAGAGCATTCAAAGATGAGCTCTATCCATATAAACGTGTGCATTAGGACCTTTTGTTTGCATGTTGACTCGACTGATGAACAACCAACGGAGCATTTTCATGAATTTGTATAACCACTTTTAATCATGGACAAATAACATGGAATATATCAAAACGACATTGTAATTGAGGTAACAACTAGTCATTGTTGATCCGAAAAAAAGGTTACAGCTACTAGTTGTTACTGAACATGGACACCACCTTTGAACATTATAGAAATTTCCAAAAATTATGTTTAAAAGACAAATGCATTTAACAAACTTTCTCAAAATACAAAAATAATTTTCAATAAATTGTAGCAATCCAATTTGTTGTATATATAAGGTCATACAATTTGCAAAATCATGATCATTTTTGGCTCATATGATTTGGTTTGACACTTAAGTAATTAGTTTTATGTAACACGAACTCCTTGGTATCTAAGGATCTCACCAATAAGCTCTTGTACTAAGTGAGGACACGCTCTGGAGAGGGACATCCCCTGCTTGTATCCAGCAGTGGGGAAGATTTGAGGCTGCACCTCCAAAGCTTCTTTCAAAAAAAAAAAAAAATTATGCAAGGAGCTAGTTAATAACTTGCGTTAAGTGTGTTTCAGGACCTTGGCATCAAGTTGTTTCACCGAGGTTGAACCTGCAGCTCTCTTCCTCTGCAATATTCAAGAAAAAATCAAAGGAAAAATTAAAAATAAGTTTGACTAAATATGAGAAGAGCCAATCTAGTTTAAATGATTTTAAAAAGGAAGAGCAAGAGTAGAGATAAAAGCAAGGCAGTAGTTAAATTAATTGAACAAAATATTTTCAGAGTCTTTAAACAAAAGCTTTTAGGATTTTTTTTTTTAGTAGTAGTAGTAGTAGTAGTCGTCTGTGTATATACCATTATATTTCCTGATTATGCTAAAATTCTCAAAATGTTTACAGTTCTATAGCGTATTTACTTTAATTGAGAAGTTGTGAAGAAATTAATTTGAAGACAAAAAAGAAGAAGGAAGAAAGAGTTTACACAGCCACAGGTATGGATTTTTTAAAGGAAAATTGCTGAGAACTTCGATTTAAATTCGATACTTGATAATTTTATACTTCTAAGAGACTGTAAAGTGTAGTTCTAGACACTTTTTTTTTTTTTTTTGGTTGGTATTTTTTGTCTTTTTGATATAGTGCCGATATGTTACATTTCTAATAGATCAATTTGAGCACATAAACTTCTAAGAGACCATATATTGTGTGAATTATAAAAATTTTAGGGTGGAGAAAATTTTTAGGACTCCAAAAAAATTTTAACGGTACCCCAATATAAATTGCCTGGCTCTGCCTCTGGTATCCAGGAGTTAGTTTGTCTTGAAAAATTTATTCCATATGAATGAGAGAAGGAAGTACCATTTGAAAAAAAAGAGAAAAAAAAAGCACGTACAGTATGAAAATATTGTAATATAAATTTTCAATCGATTTGGTAGTGACGACATTAATTATGATATCTCTTTACTAATTTTTTTAGGAGAAAATGTATTTTACCCCAAGTTTGATCCATTTTTGGCCGGGGATCCTGATCCATCTCTAACACTCTGATGACAAATTGTTAACGTCAGCTTAGGGCTATGCACTACATGTGTTATCACTTTAAGCTTCTTACAAAAAATAAAAATAAAAAATCCTAACGATTCAAAATATGACCGTCCAACCCATCTAATGATTCAAACACATGCCATTTTTTTGTCTTATTGAGGAACGCGTTCAAATTTCATTAAAAAAAAAAACTCCTCTCTATATTGAACTACCATTTTATTACCAAAACGCCTTATGTAACTATGTTAGTCAACATCTTTAAATAAGACAACGTTCCACTTTCAATTTTTTTCATGTGTTGGATTAGGGTTTAGAAGGGTATAAGCGTTATTTTATTGATCTGAAGTAAGGACAAAAGTGGAAGGAAAAAAAATTTAAAATGACTTATACAAGTCACATGACCGTTAACGGTTTGATGGGATTAAATATCATAGTTGATAGTTCATGAGGGAAAAATGTCAAGGTGCTGTAGTTCAAGGGAAAAAAGATAATTACCCCTAAAAACTTAATAGTTTTTTGAAAAATCCATTTAAAAAATAATAACTATTCTTCTCATTTTTATTTTTTTAATTTTTTTTTAGATGAATAACTATTCTTAGGAATGATGTTCAACCAAACAAAAAAATCTATCTATAATAATTAATTATTCATTTACAATGATCCATTCTACGTACCAAACAAATATGCCTTAACTACTTTATATTCTAAGGAATAATTACATATGAATTGATATTCTCCACGTTATACTACCATCTTGTTTCCAAAATCCCTTATGTAACTATGTTAATCAACATCTTTAAATAAGACAACGTTTCACCAATCTCATGCACGTTGCATGGGGTTTTCTTTTTTCTTTTTTTTTTTTCTCCCTTTTCTGACCTCACGGTGAAGGTTGGGACTATTGTTGTATTTTGCTCCTTTAATCCACGTGTGACTATGGTTTTTTTTTTTTTTTTTTTTTTTAAATAACTATCAATAGAGTTGTAATGGTCTTTCTCCTTCACCTGACTGCCTTTACTAAGGAAATCGAACGAAGGTTTTATTATGGTTATGTGAATTACTATGTAAGAATTCGTTAAAATTATTTGTAAATAATTGTGTTCAAATTTCTTTTTCTCTTCATACTGGCTGGTATAAGTTAAAGGGTAAAGAAAATTAACCCAATAAACATTAATTTTCACTTAGAACCCAAATAACCAAATTGGAAATTTCACTATTACACGAGATTATTCCTCAAAAGAAAAGACAATAGTATAAACTGTTAGAGTATATTTGAATGACCCTAAAGTTAAAGATTTGATAAAGATTAGATTAGCATAATTTTGGAATTTGATTATGACTTGATTACCCTAAATTAGGTGATTTAATTATGATTACATTTATGTGTAAGCTCTATAAATAGAACATTCTATATTGTAAAAATTCACTCAATAAGAGCCTAATGTAGTCCTTAAGGCTTTATCTGTGGATGTAAGTTATACACTGAACCACAAAAAAATCTTTGTCTCTATTTTATTGTTTTCGCAATTTATTTCTTTTTCTATTTTATTTATGAATTTCTTCATAAACTTCTCTTTTACCGGAAAACAAATGGCTACAGATCTCTCTATTTCTTTCTTTTTCTTTTTTATCTCTTGCTACTAAGAAATAAAACAGATTTGTAATTGATGTCTTGCGCTGCTGCTGCCAATTCCCAAAACCCAAGCTATGCAGTGCTCTATCTCACAGGCTAAAAACAAAAGGACCGAAACAAGCCTTTTATAATGATGAGAAATATATATTAATAGTTATACCAAAAATATGTTTCGAAATTTTTGATCGTATATTATCCTCTGATGATATATAGTAAAAAGTTCACATGAAGTCAATTTTTAATAATTGAATCTCAACTCATTTCTTAAAAAAAACATTTATATATCGTTCTTCACTTTTTAATTGTAATGTGAAACAAATATAAAAATAGTTTTGTATTGTTTATTAATACTCTCATTTTTTTGTTGTCCTAAAAAATATTATCAAACTGAGGCCAAAGTTTTTCTTTCATCGATTGATCATAACTTAGAAAAGTTGTGCTTGACGTCTTCTCATGATATCAAAGTTTGTCTATAATTGATTTTGTGTAAACTTCCAAATAATCATCAATAATATTAATCTTCTCCATAAATAAAATAGAGCACTAATTCATGGACAGAAAAAAATAAATAAATAAAAATAAGCAAAACATTTTTTTTAATCCTCTGAGAAGCAAAGTAACCAAAGTCCCACCAACGAGGCAATCTTAAAACCCAATCAGTTTCTCTTAAGCTTAAAAGATTTTTTTTTTAAAGGATCAAATACAATTTAAAATATTCAGACCTCTGTTATAATGAAATGAATTACATCTCTAGCTATTTTTGTTAAGGCATAAACATTTAAGTGCTTTTTATTCTCTAATGATGTAAATGCCACAAAGATCCCATAGCAAGTGAAACAATATCTTGGATCATTTAATTAGTAAATTAGAAAGAAAGAAAAAAAATGTCTAGTAGGACATTTATATAAAATCATATATGACTAGCAAGGAATATTCAAAAACTAAGCTTGACTATGAGATCGATTGTGCTAAAAATTAAATTACATTACTTAACTTGATACATACAAATTAAAAACTTTTGGAAGCATCCCAAGCTCACACCACTCCCGATGGGATCTAAATCCAATGCAAACTGCCAAGTAAATTGTGGGCACAAAAATAAGCAAGAAGATGAGGTACATTTGCATATAATCAATCAAAATGAAAATGAATGTTGTTATGGTGTGATACAGTCACTGATCAAACATAATTCTCTCTCCCAACCAAAACACCCGACTTTCAGATGCATATAGTGTGGAATAAAAAAAACAAAGTCCTCAAATCGAGTAAACTAACACAATCATCTTTGCTACATTATGGTTCTTTGCTACATTATGGTTGAACACTCATTTCCTAATTTAACCTCCCATCCGAATAAATTACAAAATCATTTCCCTCTATGAATGTGGGCTTCCTGCACCCCAAATGTCTTTCTTCTTGCAGAAGAAGGACCTGGGACGACCGCCCTTCAATCCTTGGCCTCTTTCCTCATACCTTCTTAATGGTAATGCATGTCAAGGTTCAACTCTAGCTCTTTGCAGTATACACATAAATGAATCATGGTGCATCATCAACCATCTCGTATTTTGACCTTTTGCTTCTTTTCTTGGATTTTAACTTCTTGCTTCCCTCTTTTTCTTTCAATGCCCCCTTTTCGCTCTCTTCATTTTCTTCGGGTACCTCGCTGTCTTTAGTTGCCCTCTTCTTCTTCTTCTTAATTCCTTCATCTTTTTTGGATGCCTTCTTCCTTTTCACAGGAAGTGTTTCTTCGTCATCGTTGACTTCATTCTCATTTGTAATTTGTTCAGCATTTAGAGGTGGATCTGCTAAAGATGTAACTTCTGCTCAGAAAACGAATGAGAAACGTATAATTAGTAAGTGTGGAATAACGTTAACATTATATAAGAAACTTTACTAGATGCAACAAGCAATAATAAGGTAGCATCGTAAGATTTTTTTTATTTTTTATTTTGTCTGAGCAAGGTAACATCATAAACTAAAAGACAAATGTATGCCAAACATATGGGTCAAGCAAGTTCAAAACTGGAGTCACGTGTACCCATTAAATCTAAAGCATATATGATCCATTAAAAACATGTTAAATAGATCCAGACCACAGTGGAAAATAATATGTTTTACATTCAAGGAAAAAAAGAGAGTATAATGTACAGTCTCATTCCTGTGCATGAGTTGTTCATCTATTAATGGTTTGAAGATTAAGACAATCTTCAACGTCATCCTGGGAAATCCTGAACTTAAGGATAAGGAACGACTCCCAAGTTCTTTTGCTTTCAATGATGATCCAACTTTTGCAAGAATTCCAATTTTGTTTTTTAGTAGTTTCATTAAATAGTGATAGACTAGTCACTCCTGTGGGCTATACAATCCTTCAAACATAAGACTGCATAACTGGCACCTGTTTCCATTCAATCTCTTTACATCCATTACTGTGTTCACCAAATGTAACAATATGCCACTAATAGACTAATCATAGTACAAGATACAATACTATGCCTTGTATACAATAGTGTGCATAACACTACCACTACCACAGCAAACAAGACAAAAATAGAAAACAAACCTTTGTCGGCAAAATTGGAATCAAAGACAACATTTGTAAGATGCTGCTTCAGGAAAACCAAAACCCAACAACAAAGACAATTAAAATGTTAGATGGAAATTAATGCAGTACACTATTTCAGCACTTTCTTTTGCCAAGAACTTTCAACAACTATCCATAATAATAAAGGATAAGAACATACCGCAGAAAGAAGTTGCCGCGTCTTGATATCCCAAATGCGCATATAATTGTCCAGTCCTATAAAAGTACTCAAGTTTTCAGTTTTGGTGGCCAATAAAATTGGTTCTAAAACAATGGACTTAACTTCAAGAGTCTAAAGGATGATTTAATCAATATTCAGTGAACCCACAAAATGATGAAGTGCTAGTGACTTTGAGAAAAGTTAGATGCAGGTGCAGAAGGATGTTATTGCTTAGTAGATGATATAGCAAGTAATTTGAGCAGAAACTAAGACCAAAATTTCCTACTTTTGTTTCCCGCTTCTCCAGATTACAATACCACCCAAACTAAACTTTCCTATCCATATCTCATAACCATCTAGTGGCTGTCTTCAAAAACGGAACCCAATATTTGACCTCTGAACACACAATGAAGATGCATGCCCATTGACCCAAAAAAAGAGAGAGAATAAAGTGGAAGGTATTGCACACACAATAAGAAACACAGACTACGGATTTATCACTCTTTCTGTTTGTGTATGTGTGAGTGTGTCAGCATCCTTGTGTAAATTAACACAAAGGAAAAACCTTACGATGTACTCACCACAAGATGCTATTACTGGAATCTCCAGGTGCCTGGCTATAGATCTGATGCTTCCAGAACATTTCCCCAAAAAGCAACCCAACAATTTCCCTGTAATGAAATACATTCATTATTATCCAAAAAAAAAAATCATTCAAAGAAATCAATGCAAGAATGACATTTAAAAGATTAAAAAATCAATTTCAACATCTGCTTTATGGCTACATAATTAAGCTTAATCCAAAATGATGTCATAGTTACTAAACAACCCTAAGTAAATAGAATGAGACATTTTTATATCATTAAAAGCGCAAAGCACAAGCCAAGCACACAAGATGTATATAAGAACGCCTATCTAGAAAGGCAAACAGTCGTATACAGTGCATACAACAATCCTGCATTCATAATTTAGATAACAAATTATAAAACTTCACAAAATCCTTGAGTTTACTTCTATTGCATAAAAAATTCAATAGTGTATTAGATGTTTGCCTATGTTGATCAGACTGTTCCCAGGTATGATCTCTTGGCTGTAAAGAAAGCAAAAGGATGATACATGTCATATGAAGAGAACATTGAAAATGAAGCCAAAAGAAAACAGTCATATTGTTTGTGAGCATTAGGTGCCTCATTTTTTTTGAGATTTCAAACAAATATAAGAACAACGTTTTCCTCATATATAAGAATGCATAACGGGTTGTGTTTGTGTGTGTGTGTGTCAGTCCATATATCCCCATATGAGAGTACATGATAGAGCCAGCATTTAACAATATAAATTAATCAATTAATGTGCCTGAGCACCCACCCACACAGAGAAACCAAGAAATGAAACATGATCACCTTAGATTAAAAAAAAATGGTACGACATGGAAAGTATTTGGTTGAAGATAAACACCAATCTAAATGAGCCAGATGATGCAGAAAACACTCGATTTTTCTGTCATAAGAAAAGGTTTCTACCCAAGAAACCACTTATGTAAATAAGCACAACACCTAAACTAACAGGCTATAAAGATGGAATATCAAATTTAGGTAACTACATGATGAAACTGAAGTTACCTGTGCGCATATCAAAAGAAGCAAGGTCACCAGACCCATTCCCTATATAGACTGTATAGCCATCTAAATCTTCAGCTACTGCTTTGATAGGGGTCTCCCGGAAATCAAATGAGATAATAGGTCTTCGCTGAGCAGAAATATCATAGAGGCGAACCTGTTATAAAGAACCATGAATAGAAGTTTCTGAGTGGCAAGATAAATACAACTGAGGTAGAGCTACTAGAGAGTAAACAACAAAGAAATTGCACTTCCTCCTAGAGAACACGTTCAACTATGATATGAAAAACCATTTAAGTTCCAAAAATCAGCAACTGACTATAATGATATGCATGTCATAGAACCAAGTAAGGATATAAAAACAATTGACCTTTTCTTACAGCCCCAAATGAGAGAATAATTTAGTAAATTTCATTTTAAGGTCTATTATTAGTAATTGCTAGTTTAATGTTTCACGATGTCCAACATATAGAACACAAGTGTTCTCTCCTGTGATATAAAATCTTATGATCTCTAAATTGAAGAAAACTAAAGTACAAGTAAAACCCAAATTCCTGATAGTCTTTTGCTCAAAGGACTTTAGGAGTGGGAAAAAATTCGGCAATAATGTCATATTCCCAAATGTCCAATTAACCATTCCAACTTGAAAGAAGAATTTGCATGAAAGATTACCTGATGGTTGTTGGTGCCAGCCACTATTTTACGGTGATCATCCTTACTCATGATTGTTGCAGATGTAAACCAAGTAGGGGAAAAATATCAAGACTATTCTTAGGAGGCTACACATGGAAGAAGCGATTGAAATAAAGGTGAGTACAAAATGCATGTAAAAGAAATCAATTTGTAATTTTCGATCAAGATTTAGCAGAAAATAAACAGGCTCACAGATTTGGCAGCCCAAATCTTAGTACAGTTTTCAAGATCCCACATGTTCACTTCAACACCCTTCCTGAGATGGAAAACAAGAAAACCGTTATTTCTCTTGTGAATTAGCTAGTAAACACCATAATATCTCATAAATTAATGAAGATGCAGGTAATTCTCAAGCTTCTAGACAGTTATGTAGCATGAGAGCACGCACCCTCCAAATAAAGCACAGTTCTCACTTCCATCCACTTTAGAACATAAGATATTGCCAGACGCAAATACACTCCATGTTCTTGAAGAACCAACTGAGGCAGAACCGTCAGGTGAATCAGTAATTTCAATGGACCTAATACTTGCGTTCCCTTTTGTTGTACAAGTAAACAAAGTACAGGACCTAACAATTGACAATGAATTGAACAAATATCAGAAGTTGTATGAACACACACATACGGAAACTATGGGGAACTTAGAATAAGGTATCAGAACCCAAAAGGCAACAATTTTGCAGTACCTGGATGTCAGCTCCAATTTCTGTCTGGAGAATAAATGCAACCCAACAACAGCATCATCTTCAGGTCGAAGACTGGCATCACTGACATTAGGAACCGTGAAACGAACATCCCCATTAATTGGGCTGCAAACCTCAATCTGTAGTATGCAAAAAACAAAAATATTCAAAAGACGCTTCAAAAAGCCTAACAATTGAAAACCAAAATGTGTTCCCATATATTCAAAGTCCTAGAAAGTAACTCACCACGCCACCTTTTCTTGCAACTGCTAATAATTGCAATGGAAAAATAAAATAATAAGAAAATTGTTGACAACATTAACATTTCAGAGAGAATGATGGAAGCATTGTTGCAGAATAAAGGATTTAAGAGCCTTAATTACATTTTTAAAAGTGGATTGATAGAAAATCTGAAGTTTAAATCAAAAGGCATAGTCACTATTATTTGTTTAACTTATTAACATTACTGAACTCTATTAGCTGCATAAAAAGCCTTTAACAGTAATAGAAACCCAGTCAAAGTAAACATATAGCCAAGATACAATGCTTAAAATTGCAATATTTATTTCTATACGAAACTTTTTAAACCCAATTCTACATTTGACTCATAGAAATTGAAAGCATATAATTCTTTTCAAACTTTCCAAGCCTTGATTGACAATAATAAAATAACAAATATGAACTAAAACATTAAAAAAACGATAAATTTGAAACATATTGCCAACATACGGTATACACATGCTCAAAATTCAATGAAACTCAAACAATTTGTCATAACCAATTCTGCACTTAACTCATAGAACATGAGAGCATGTCATCATTTTCAAAATCCAAAAACTTCAATTAACCATAACAAACTAACAACAGGAACTGAAACATTATACAAAAATATAAAACTTAATATGTATAGCCAACAAAAAACACACTTAAAATTCAATTTTTCGTAAAACTCAAAATAATTCGTAATACCAAATGCTTACCGGGTCGATTTTACGGTCATTGATAGATGTTGCAAGCACGCATTTGGAAGAGTCCGGCTCACCCCACCTCTCAACCACCTTAGGAACCCTTCCTTGTTTACCATGAGCTTCAATAACTATCATCCCAAAGCACACAAACCAAAAAAAAAAAAATTACGAACAAAAATTAAAGCACAAAAATCCCAGAAAAAAAATGAAGAGAAGGGTTCGATGAACATACCTTTGATAAGACCAAGCACGTCGAATGTTAGAGCTCGAAGGGGAGGGCAACCAGGGCACTCTATTGTAGTCGTACGAGGCATCTTTCTACGATCTGTCAAAAACCCACCAAAGGAACACTGCTCTGTCTTCGCCGCGGTTAAAAAGTATGAAAAATATTACTCCGCACCCAAGATTTTTAATATTTCCATTTATGCACCTGTGTTTAATGAGTTTTGCAATTTTCTACCTCCTCCTAGTTTTGATTATTGTTTCTGGACCCCAACTGGAAAATGGGCTGAGCTTAAGCCTGAAGATGGGCTTCTTTAATAAATCATCTCCGGTTCGAGCATGCGTCCAGGGTTGTCCTCTCCAGAGGCTTGCCGTAAGGTTTCTGCCCTATCCGAGTAGCTAGTTTGACGCTGGGCTATGGAACTAGTTGTCAGTCGTAGAGCGGGCAAGAAGCTAACTAATAAAGGAGGATTCCAGGATTCGAATTCCAATCAGTTCAACACTTGGGTTGGGTCCTCGGGGCTTGGGCCTTAACTAAATCAACGTTCAATCCAACCTTGAGGGAAGGCACCGTAGCAACATCCTTATAACATTGGGCACATTGTAAACACATAGAAGGGCTCAACTTGTAAACTTGGACTAAAAACGGGTGAAATTCCTCAATCCTTACACGCTAATTACATATTAAATTCATGCTTGGGCTCAACTTGTGAACTTGGACCCTCTCGTCCATGCATCTTCCTCCCAAACGATCTTGTTCCATAATACACATAACAGAAACCTTTAATATGACACGACCAAGCAGAACCAACCCTAAAGAAGAAGAAAGTACTTTGCACAATATGGAAGTTTTAAAAGAAAAGATGTGCAGCGTTCAAGAGGGAACGATTTGGTCGAGCACTCAATAAGAGAGAGAATTAAAGTTGGATTTTTAGGGTAAAATAAGATTAGGGTTTAAAACAAACGAAAGACAAGCAAAGCTGATCACCCTGATGCTTTTAAAATGGGAAAAAACACACGGATCGGGATCCCCATCAATCTTGTGAAAATTGCTCATCAATTTTTTTAAAAAATTTTGACCATTCATTTTCATCCAACCGCTACCACCTGTCCAAATTAATATAAAATAATAAAATATTATATTAAATTTTAAAAATAAAATAATAAAAAAATAAAAATAATTTTTTTTAAAAAAATATGGGGTGGTTCAGCCACCCTAGCTCAGCCTAAGGCACCACCCCCAAAGGCCGGTTAGGGGTGGCCGACGCCACCCCTAGGGCCAAACTCAAAATTTAAAAAAATTTGGATTTGGCCCTAGGGAGTGGCCAAACCACCCCCAAAAGCGGGTGGCCGAAGCCACCCCTAGGGCCCTAGGGGGTNCCTTTTTTTTTTTTTTTTTTTTTTTTTTTGAGTTTGGCAGTAAGGGGTGGCCGAACCACCCCTTGGGGCCCTATGGGTGGGATGCCGCCCTTAACTGGCCTTTGGGGGTGGCGTAGGCTGAGCTGGGGTGGCTGGCCATCCCCTAGGGGGAAATGGGGTGGCCGAACCACCCCATGTTTTTTTGAAAATTTATTTTATTTTTTAATTATTTTATTTTATATTTATTTTTAAAATTTAAATAATATTTTATTATTTTATATTAATTTGGACAGATGGCGAGGTGGTAGCGATTGGATAAAAATGAATGGTCAAGATTTCAAAAAAAATTGATGGGTAATTTTCACAAGATTGCTGGGGATCTGATCCAAAACCCGAAGGATAGTCCAGATATATGGTGGATGCCAGCTAGAAGGATCAGATATTTATTTTCGTGGGCTTTAATGGGTTGTTGGGTCGGAAGGGGCACTTGGACTCTGACAAGGAATGGGCTAGTTGACATGGGTTACAGTGCTTTAAACCCAAGAATTTTGCTTTACTGGTTGGTTGACATCCACACATTTACGTTGTTTTTGGTGTTTAAATATAGGAAAATGATAAAAGCACAATTTAAGTCTAATTTTAGCCTAACTTTTATATTAATTTTTTAAAAAAAACTGATGTGGAGGAGAGAGAACCTTAAATTAGAGAGAGAAAGAGAAATTTGGCTTAGAAATTGGGCCAAAGTTAGACTTAAATTGTATCTATATCACACCTCTTAAATATATACAAAATGTATAAACTCAATAAATGAAGTTATATGTAGTTAGGTATTGTCATAAAAACAACACAGTTTTTGGGTTTTGTTTTATTTTTTTTTTTTCTTTAAAAAAGTGGTTAGCGATTAATAACTGCTTTAACCGCTAATTATCGCCTAGACTTTATTATTATTATTATTTTATCCTTCCAGAAGCAATCTGAGGGGATAAACAATCTTAAATTCCAATCAGTTTCACTTAAGCTTAAAAAAAAGGGATCAAATACAAGTTAAAATATTCGGACCTCTATTATTATGAAATAAATTACATCTCTATTTGTCGAGGCATAAACTTTTAAGTGCTTTTTATTCTCTACTGATGTAAATGCCACAAAGATCTCATAGCAAGTGAAACAATATCTTAGTTAGAAGAAAAAAAGAAAAAGAAAAAAGTCTAGTAGAACATTTATATAAAATCATATATTAGCAAGGAATATTCAAAAACTAAGCTTGACTATGAGATCGAGATCCCCTGCAATCGATTGTACTAACTCGAGGGCTTGCACTACGTGTTATTTTATTGCATAAAAAGGGCAAAAAAATGTTATTATTAGAATGTATATAGAAAGCGATGAAAGAAGAAAGAATCAATTGATTACAATCAAATGTCACTCCATTCACCAAACCCAAATTCAATTCCATGCAGCCAAAAGCTTCGGTCCAAAAAAGAAAAGTAAAATGCTTAGAGCTTGGGCAGATCAAGAGAGAGGATCCCAAAATGACACCGGCATACATGCATTCTCGCTAAAAAGTAAATCTATGTAACCAATAGGTTTTATGAGTCCGACTACAAAAAGACTCTGGTCCACGCATCTCCCCCCTTCGATTTGTCGAGTAGTTCCCGCAAATCCTCGACAATTTGCATAAAATTTTGAAAAAAAACTTTTGGAAGCATCCCAAGCTCACACCACTCCCGATGGGAGATGCATGTCTTCACGATCTACATCAAAATGGCTGCATCGATCCAAAGGAGAAATGTTTAGAATTAATGTGCTTCCTAGCTAGGAGCAAGTTTGCAAAATCAAATTAAGCATTTTACATACATGGTCACGTAGACGTAGTAGTAGCAAAAGTCTGCAAGAATGAAACCATTCACAATTTCGGAGAGGACACCCATGACAGACCGCCCTATATTATCATAATCCACAAAATCATAACCCAAAAATGTCACCGATCGTCCTCGATTAAGCAATATCTGCGTAAAAGAATCAAATATTCATATATATCAATAGCTTGGAAAGAAATTGAGCTACCATTAATTAATTACCATATACAAATTATGAACCAAATCACATCTCACCTCGATAATCCAATTTTCAACATATACTAATCTCGAAAACCCCAGCCAACATATATATTGTGCTGTGACTGTATCAACACTCTTGAGAATTTGAATAAAAAAAAAAAAAAAAAATATGAGAAAGCAATGTCTACATGTCAGCGCACAATCAAAATGGAAAAAATGAATAAAACATACCTCTCTCTTCCGTATTATCTGCAGCTGAGGTAACATCGAAATAGAATTAAGATAATTACAAAAGGCCATGATAATCCCACTCCAGCTATTTTCTTGTGCCGTGGGATGAATTACCAATGATAGCAAAGTACAAGGTATTAACTGCATCCAGTTTGAGGTAAACCCATGACAAATATAGATTATATTAAGAAAAGACCGGGAGGTAAATTTCCAAAATAAATAAAAATAATCATAATAAATTAACACAAAGATGGCAAATATGTAATGTGGTAGATTCCAACAAATAAACCTTCTACTTTTTTCTTCCAAATCATTGCGACAGCCGACAGAAAAAAGTGATAATTCACATGCTTAGTTTCGAACGCAAACACATGTTAAGAGGTAAATTTCATGTTAAGGAAACCTATCAAAGCAATAGCAGTCCTGCCAACCCAATTAAGAACATCTTATAGGTCAAGAAAACCTGACAACTGATAACTGTATTGACCTCATATATGAGCCTAGCTTGTCAAATTTATGCAAAGTTTAAGACACATGTATCAAGTAAAATTGAATCAAGATTCATTTATTTTTATAGGCGAATGTATGCTACGAATGTGAAGGTTAACTATTTACTGCAAAAGAATTGAGGACTTACCAGGTATAACGTTTTGAAATTGTGCTGTTTGTCCACATAACTAGACTTATATTTAAAACGAACCATATAGATGGCCCCAAGTGTTCCCAAAATTGAATTTAAATCAAACGGGCGTAATTCGGATAAAACGAGGCCAGCATAAGACACTTTAACCGCCAGATGCAGAGCTGTTAGATACAGTGATTTGAGTGAAAGCCCTGCAGATATATATATATATATATATAGTTAACAACGATGAAACCAGCAAAATCAAAGCTATGCTGTAATTATCAAGTTTTGTATCAACATTAATTAATTTCCCAAGCTAGAAACTGATTCATTGTCTTTGTAATGAAAAGATACAAAAATTGTCAAACCACTAAAAGACTTTGATTTTCTATTACCAGCACATGTGTCCTTCTGGATGAGGGTGACACCAAGGAAAATGGCTCCTGTCATGTGAATTACATCTCCTATAAACGAAATGTGTATCGGATATAAAATATTTAGCCACCGCATGATACCCAGACTACCCAGGAAGAGGAAAGTCATCACGAACACCACATCCATCGGCCTCGGCCATGGAGGCTTTTCCCCTGACTCTACAGCGGCCGATTTCCTCTTTTTCTCGCTCATTCTCTCCACCAACAGCGGTGATGTGGAGTTGGCAAAACAAATATACGTTGTGTATCAAGAATGGAATGTTTAAGATTGGATTTTATTTAATAATGATTTTATTATTATTTGATTCTCTTATTTTTTGCTATCGGAATGTTTGATTATCAAATGATATTAAATTTTTTTTTTTTAGAAAACAATTAAGTAGCTAGGGGCCCTTAATTAAAGCATATATATTAATGGCAATTACGTCTTTAATTTTTTTTTTTTGGTTTTATGGAAGCATTTTTGTCTTTTTACTTTTTGAGTAGATAAGAATTTTCTTTCACCATAACTAATTGAATATTCTATAGTTCAAATGAATTGAAGATGATCCTAATTCTTAAATTGGGAGCCTTTTTTAAATTACTTATTTACCATGATTAAGGGGCCTTGATTAAAGAATATGAATGATAATAAGGGCTATATTTTTAGAAAGTTTTTTATTAATATTTATTAATTGAGGGGCCTAGGCGGACGCTAATCCGCCTGATAAGGGTTGAGCCAGCCCTGAGCTCACCTGAACTAACTTGCTAACTTGATAACCTATTTAACTGATAGCTCTAATACTCCACTAGTTTATTTCCAACATATGAAAACGTTTCAATTCTAATGATATTGTGAAGAATCACGTTAGACCGGAATTCCATGAGCTCGGACTGCATAAATCTTAACCCGACCAAGGCCCAATAGTATTTTGCTAGTAAGTTGACCAGAATGGCAATATATATCAGGTAGCCGGTTCATGGCGGAGCGATAATTTTTTGTGGAAAAAAACTTTTTTTAATAAAAAAAAAAAATTAAGTAAAAATTTGATTGTGAAAGGGTTATAAAGGTATTTAAAAAATAATAATTCTGGAACACGTTCAATATACTTCCGCCCTTGCTCCTTGGTTGTGTATAATTTGCAAAAAAATTATTTTTTTAAATTGCACGTTTTAAAATATTAAGGATTTGTTCATCATATTCTCGAGGGCAGAAAAAATGTCATTTTTTGCATCAAGTAATTGAGATTTCTTCATCATATTCTTGAAGGCAAAAAAAGTAATCTAGTAATTGAACAACCAAACCAATATTAGAGCATTCAAAGATGAGCTCTATCCAAAAACTTCTCTCTCTTGTTTAGAGAGAGAAGCTTTGAAAAAACCCTAGGTTTTTTTTTAGCCGCCTCCTTAGTGGGGTTCTTCCTGCCGCCTTGTGCGGCTTTGCCTTTCCTTCTCTCCCTTCCTCGTCTTTGTGTTTTTATTGCTTCCGTGCTGTTTTTGGTTGGTTTTTCTCTCTTTTTTTGTAGGTCGTCTTGTTCTCTTCAGCGTCACTGCCATCCTCCCCGTCGTCATCACCGCCTAGTTTTCCAGTGCCATCGCCCAGTCCGGATCTTTTTTAGTTCTTAGATGGGTTTTTTTAAAAACTCGATCTACGTTACTCAGGAAGACCTGGGCTTACACGCGCCATCCCGTCGTCATCACCGGCCCCCCTGCTTATCAGCGTTGCCGCCCGATCATTCACCAGCATCACACGCGCCGGAGCGTGTACACCACGGCCTGCGCAGTTGACCTCTCCACCGCCACCACTAGCTTCCAAGCTCCCCTCCGACTCCATGCGACCCACATTTTGCTCTGTCGGAGTGTGTGTTCCTCTGTTGTGTTTTTTGGTCACCGGCATTCCTCGGTGTTTGTTTTTGTTGTAATTTTGCTACTTTGTTTGGGTTGTATATTTGCTGTTTTGTTGTTGTCGTCTGTTTCTCTGCTTTGTTGTTGTAATTTCTGTGTTTTTAGTTTTAGTTTGTTGTCTGACTTGCTTTATCTCCCTGCCATGACTTGGTTTGATCTTGAGGTGGAGATTGTTTTGTGGGTTTTAGCTTCTATTTGGTTCTTTGTAGTGCCTGCTCTGCAACTATCATTTTACGATGATGGTTGTTTCACCCGCATTGGACTCTTCACAGAATTTCTTTGCAATTTACACTGCCTTGTGCAACCCTGAAATAGGCTCAACTTGCCTTTGGTTCTTTCTGAATTATTGGTAATTACCATTACCTCATGTTCGGTTCTTTTGGACTGGATCCAGTGTTTGTCCTTATATTTGCACTGTTTTTTATCATTTGGGCTATGTTGTTGGGGCGCCCTCTCTTTTTGTTTTGGGTTTATTGTTAGGGAGCTCACCCCATTTTCGTTTATAGGATCTCTCACTTCTTCTTCTTTTCGGATTAGAAGTGGGAAAGATTCTTCCCTATAGCCCTTTCCTTATACAATTAGAAAAAAAGAAAAAGATGAGCTCTATCCATATAAACGTGCGCATTGGGACCTTTTTTTTGCATGTTGACTCGACTGACGAACAACCAACAGAGCATTTTCATGAATTTGTATAACCACTTTTAATCATGGACAAATAACATGGAATATATCAAAACGACATTGTAATTGAGGTAACAACTAGTAATTGTCGATCCGAAAACAGGTTACTACTACTAATTGTTTTTTTTTTTTTTTGAAAAATTTATCTTAGTCTCATTCATGAATCAAGAGCAAAGCTTTTACAATACAAGGCATGCCCTGAAGTATCCGTAGCAAAACTACAAAGATACCAACGTCAAACAAGACGTATTACAATTCAGACTTTTAAAATAGATCCGCTAACCTATGACTAATTAACTAATGAAATACAGATCTGTACTAGACAGAACTAACTAATGCATAGGTAGCAATTATTCCTTGACACTGGGAGCTGAGAACCCCAGGCCAACACTTATTCCTTGACACTGAGGGCTGAGAACCTCAGGCCAACACTTTATTCCTTGACACTGAGGGCTGAGAACCTCAGGCCAACACTTATTCCTTGACACCGATCGCGTGCAAGCAGATCTCGTACACTAAAGGACGCGTTGGAAGCTCAACGCAGTGGGGGCGCAGAAAAAGGCTCGGTAGTGGATGGAAACTGGCGAAACAGGCGCGGAGAAGATCGACAGAACTATAAAAACTAAAAAACACACGAAACAAACAGAGAGAAGCAATACAGGGAAATACTAAAGCAAATACAGGGAAACCCAACAAAAACAAAATACAAAGGAAAATCTAAACAAAATAAAACAAAGGAAATAAAATACAGGGAAACCAAATAAAACATAAAACAAAAAGCAGAACGATCAACCGGAGAAGGCTCGGGCGCAATCTGGTCGGAACACCGCTGAGGAAGGTGACAATGGGAGAATGATGTGGTGGGGCGCGTAGAGGACCTACCTCAGGCAGAAGGCTACGAAACGCCGAAAGCCGGAAGATCCAAACAAGGCACAAAGACCCCTAAAAACAACTGGAAAAAGAAAGGAAAGCCAAAGAAAACAAAAAAACCAAAGAAAGTGGCGAAGGGGAACCCGATCGGGGCTTGATCATCAGGTAAATCGCTAGACCCTAGGGGTGGAGAGACCGCCGTACAAGGAAAAGGTTGGGGAAATGGAAAAAGAAAGGGAGGGACACCGAGACTAGGACATCAAGTAAATAACTAGAGCCCGCTACGAAAAGCATGTGGGGAGGAGGGATGGCGAGGTCATCCCTCCTCCCCAGGAGTGACGGCAATCTGGAGGGGGCTACTAAAACAAAGAAAACCTAAAGAGAAAACCTAAGAGTTTAGTAGTACTTTCCTACTACTACTAATTGTTACTGAACGTGGACACCACCTTTGAACATTATAGAAATTTCCAAAACTTACGTTTGTCTCTGTTTTTAAAAGACAAATACATTTAACAAACTTTCTCAAAATACAAAAATAATTTTCAATAAATTGTAGCAATCCAATTTGTTGTATATATAATAAGCTCATACAATTCGCAAAATCATACCAAAATTATGTTTCGAAATTTCTGAACATATATTATCTTCTCATGATATATAATATAAAGTTCGCATCAAGTCAATCTTTAATAATTGAATCTCAACTCATTTCTTAAAAAAAATTTATATAGTGTTTTTTGCTTTTTAATTGTAATGTAAAACAAATATAAAAATAGTTTTGTATTGTTTATTAATTCTTTCATTTTTTTGTTGCCCTAAAAAATATTATCAAGCTGAGTCCAAAGTTTTTCTTTCATAGATTGATCATAACTTAGCAAAGTTGTGGCTAGTCGTCTTCTCATGATATCAAAGTTTGTCTATAATTGATTTTGTGTAAACTTCCAAACAATCATCAATAATATTAATCTTCTCCAATTAATGTACATAATTTTAACATAAATAAAATAGAACACTAATTCATGGACAGAAAAAATAAATAAATAAAAATAAGCAAAACATTTTTTTTAATCCTCTTAAAAGCAAAGTAACCAAAGTCCCACCAACGAGGCAATCTTAAAACCCAATCAGTTTCTCTTAAGCTTCAAAAAAGAAAAAAGGATCAAATACAAGTTAAAATATTCGAGCATCTGTTATAATGAAATGAATTACATCTCTAGCTATTTGTTAAGGCATAAACTTTCAAGTGTTTTTTATTCTCTAACGATGTAAATGCCACAAAGATCTCATAGCAAGTGAAACAATATCTTGGATCATTTAATTAGTAAATTCGAAAGAAAGAAAAAAATGTCTAGTAGGACATTTATATAAAATCATATATAACTAGCAAGGAATATTCAAAAACTAAGCTTGACTATGAGATCGATTGTACTAAAAATTAAATTACATTACTTAGTTAACTTGATACATACAAATTAAAAACTTTTGGAAGCATCCCAAGCTCACACCACTCCCGATGGGAGATGCATGTCTTCGCGATCTACATCAAAATGGCTGCATCGATACAAAGGAGAAACGTTTAGAATTAATGTGATTCCTAGCTAGGAGCAAGTTTGCAAAATCAAATTAAGCAGTTTACATACAGGGTCATGTAGTAGTAGCAAAAATCTGCAAGAACGAAACCATTCACAATTTCGGAGAGGACACCCATAACAGCCCACCATATATTATCATAATCCACAAAACCATAACCCAAAAATGTCACCGATTGTCCTCGAGTAAGCAATATCTGCATAAAAGAATCAAATATTCACACACACACATATATATATATATATCTTGGAAAGAAATTGAGCTATCATTAATTAATTACCATATACAAATTAAGAACCAAATCATATCTCACCTCGATAATCCAATTTTCAACATATACTAATCTCGCCCACCCCAGCCAAAATAAATATTGTGCTGTAACTCGATCAACAATCTGAGAATTTGAAGAAACAGAAGATGAGAAAAAAATGTCTAAAGATCAGTGCACCATCAAAAAAGGATAAACCATACCACTCTCTTCCGAATGACCTGCATCTGAGGTAGCATCGATACAGAATTAAGATAAGAATAGAAGGCCACGGTAATCCCACTCCAGCTATTTTTCGGTGCCGTGGGATGAACTACTAATGATAGCAAAGCACAAGGTATCAACTGCATCGAGGTAAAGCCGTGACAAATATAGATTAAATTAAGAAAAGACCAGGAGGTAAATTTCCAAAGCAAATAAAATATAATCACAATAAATTAACATAAAGATGGTAAATATGTAATGTAGTAGATTCCAACAAATAAACCTTTGCTTTTTTCTTCCAAATCATTGCGACAAGTTACATGTTTAGTTTCGAAATTATCACTTTTCCTAAAAGCTTAAGCTAAATTTAATCATTTAATCATGTTCAAGGAAACCTAATGTAAACCTATGAAAGCAATGATAGTCCTGCCAACCCAATTAAGAACATCTTAGGACAAGCAAACCTGACAACTGATATGAGCCTAGCTTGTCAAATTTATGCAAGTTTCAAACACACGTATCAAGTAAAATTGAATCAAGATTCAATAATTTTTATAGGCGAATGTATGGTGCGAGAATGTGAAGGTTAACTATTTACTGCAAAAGAATTTGAAATGAGGACTTACCAGATATAACATTTTGAAGTTGTGTTGTTTGTCGGCATGACTAGACTTGTATTTAAAACCAACCATGTAGATGGCCACAAGTGTTCCCAAAAAAGAATATGGATCAAACGGGCGTAATTCGGATTCCACGAGGCCACCATAAGACACTTTAACCACCAGATGTAAAGCTGTTAGATGCAGTGACATGAGTGAAAGCCCTGCGGATCAAAGCTATGCTGTAATTATCAAGTTTTGTATCAACATTAATTTCCCAAGCTAGAAACTGATTCATTGTCTTTCTAATGACAAGATACAAAAATTGTCAAACCACTAAAAGACTTGAGTTGAGTGTGTTCTTTAATTTTCTCTTACCAGCACATGCGTCCTTCTGGGTGAGGCTACTACCACAAAGAATAAGGGCTCCCACCAAGTGAATGCCATCTCCTGTAAAGGACATGCCTATCGGATGTAAAATATTTAGCGACCGCATGATCCCCAGACCACCCAGGAAGAAGACAGTCATCGTGACCACCAAATGCATCGGCCATATCTTTTGCCCTGACTCTACAGCGGCCGATTCCACCTTTTTCTCGCTCATTCTCTCCACCAATAGCGGTGATGTGGAGTTGGCAAAACAAATATACGTGGTGTATCAACAATGGAATGCTTAGTCCCCAAGTGATAGCTCAATCGGCTGTGAACCCCGCCTTATGAAGCGGAGGTCACAAGTTCGAATCCCCCAACCCCCTATCCTTGTGTGGACATGTCAAAAAAAAAAAAAAAAACAATGGAATGCTTAAGATTGGATTTTATTCAATAATGTTTTTAATATTATTTGATTCTCTTATTTATTGCTATCAATTTTTTTACCCCTATTTATTCCGGAATGTTTGATAATCAAATGATATTAATTTTTTTTAGAAAACAGATAAGTAGCTAGGGGCCCATAATTAAAGCATATATATATATATTAACGGCAATTAAGTCTTTAATTTTTTATTTTTTTTTAGGAAGTTGTTTTATTAGGATTCATTAATCGAAGGCCTTTTTAAATTGGGAAACATGATCATTTCTATTTCAAATAAACTGAATAATATCCCGTTAGTTATATTTTAAAGGTGTTTTTATCTTTTTACTTTTTGAGTAGACAAAAATTTCTCTTTACTATAACTAAATGAATATTCTCTTATTCAAATAAACTGGAGATGATCTTAATTCTTAAATGAAAAATGTTAAAGGCCCAACTTTTTTGCCCAACTTTTATCTTTTTTATTTTTTTTTAAAAAAACAAAGTAAAAAATAAAAAAAGTGTCTAAAGCAACAATATATATTTTTTGTCATTCTTTTTATTGGTATTTTTTAAAAAATGAAAATTGCATTTTTCTTCATAAAAATGGTCATTTTTCATAAAAAATGACCATTTTTCTTTAGAAAAATGTAATTTTCATTTTTTAAAAAATACCAATAAAAAGAATGACAAAAAATATATATTGTTTCTTTAGACACTTTTTTTATTTTTTACTTTGTTTTTTTAAAAAAAATAAAAAAGGCAAAAGTTGGGCAAAAGTTGGGCAAAAAAGTTGGGTCTCTATCATCCCTCTTCTTAAATTGTGAGCCTTTTTTAAATAAATTACTTATTTACCATGATTAGGGGGAATTAATTAAAGAATATGGAAGGGCTTTATTTTTTCAGAAAGTTTTTTATTAATATTTATTAATTGGGGGCCTAGGTGTACACTAATCCGCCTGATAAGGGTTGAGCCAGCCCTGAGCTCACCAGAACTAACTTGCTAACTTGATAACCTATTTAATTGATAGCTCTAATACTCCACTAGTTTGTTTCCAACATATGAAAACGTCTCAATTCTAATGATATTGTGAAGAATCACGTCCGACCGAAATTCCATGAGCTCGGACTGCATAAATCTTAACCCAACCAAGGTCCAATAGTATTTTGCTAGTAAGTTGACCCGAATGACAATATATATCAGGTAGCCGGTTCATGGCGAAGCGATAATTTTTGGTGGAAAAAAACTTTTTTAAAAAAAAAAAAGAAATGCAAGTAAAAATTTGATTGTGAAAGGGTTATAAAGGTATTTAAAAAATAATAATTGTGGAACACGTTCAAAATACTTCCGCCCTTTCTCCTTGGTCGTGTATAATTTGCATAAAAATTATATTTTTAAATTGCATATTTTAAAATATTAAGGATTTGTTCATCATATTCTCGAGAGCAGAAAAAAGGTCATTTTTTGCATCAAGTAATGGAGATTTATTCATCATATTCTCCAAGGCAAAAAAGAGTAATCTAGTAATGGAACAACCAAACCAATATTAGAGCATTCAAAGATGAGCTCTATCCATGTAAACGTGTGCATTAGGACCTTTTGTTTGCATGTTGACTCGACTGATGAACAACCAACGGAGCATTTTCATGAATTGTCGATCCCAAAAAAAGGTTACTACTACTAATTGTTACTGAACATGGACACCACCTTTGAACATTATAGAAATTTCCAAATATTATGTTTGTCTCTGTTTTTAAAAGACAAATACATTTAGCAAACTTTCTCAAAATACAAAAATAATTTTCAATAAGTTGTAGCAATCCAATTTGTTTTTTTTTTTTTTTTGGATAAGTGAAATTTAGTAACAAGCTGTAGCAACTAGCAATCCAATTTGTTGTATATATAAGGTCATACAATCTGCAAAATCATGATCATTTTTGGCTCATTTGATTTGGTTTAACACTTAAGTAATTAGTATTATGTAACACGAACTCCTTGGTATCTAAGGATCTCACCAATAAGCTCGCCCTTACCGGAACCCACATACCTTCCACAAATCTCACCGTCTCTGATGAACAAAAACGTCGGCACCTCCACCACGTCCATGTCCTTCAAGAACTGCATGCAGCTTTCGTTCTCATCGCCGTTCATGCGCGCGAACGCCACGGTGTCCACCATCTGCTTCGACAGCTTAACCACCGTCGGATAAACCTTAACGCATGGCCCGCAATGCTTCAACCCCACATCAAGCACAATCAGCTTATGATCAACCTTATTCTCTTCAATCAGCTTCTCCACGTCCTCCCTACTGTGCAGCTGCACCACGGAAGAATGGTTATCCCCGTAGTATAACACATCTCCCACAAGCATGTCCGGGCCTATCCCCTCCTCTTCGTGAATTTTCTCCATGCTCTTGTAAAAGCTGAAGTGCGGGACTTTGTCGATTTTCTCTCGCTTGCAAAGCTCCCTCGTCTTCTCCGATTCATCACCCATTACCAGAATGAACTCCACGTCGTTGCACGTGCGGCTGAGATCCACCATGAACGGGTAGATTTTACTGCTTTGTAAGCTGTGGCTGGCGGCGTACTCTACCACTACCAGCTTGTTTTTGGCCGTCCGGAGGGCTTCATCGAACTCTTCCATGCTGTGGACTTGCTGCACTCTGTCGTCGGTTTTAACTTTTTTAGTCCCAGATGCGGCTGCGCCGGCGCCCTTTGTGACGAAGCGACTACATCGGTTGGTTTCAAGTTTTGCTGGTGAAAAGGAACGACGGAAGGGTAAAAAGGAAGCACGGAAGCAAAGAGGAATAGAACTGACTTTAGGGATAGAGGCAAAAGAGGAAAGCGGTTTGGATAAGGAATTTGTTGTTGTGGCCATGGAAGGAACAGAGAGAAACAGAGCAAGTGAAAATGGATGGGATTTTGGATTCTGCAGAGATGGAGATGCAGCGAATGGCAGAGAGGGGATTTGGGATGAAATCTCGTTGACAAAAGATCATATCCTAATCCACCAGTTGGGTTTGTGGTTCAAAATGGTCCACATGAATGAGAGGCACTTCAGCGAGATTTTTATCGCTAGGATGTACAAATAAATCATGTTAAAATATCCACATTGATTGGGCTTACACATTCTTGCCCTTTATGGGTTCATAGTTTGTTCCAATGCCCAGTATAAGAGAGCCCGTCTCCAAATATGCGAAACCCAATGAGGCCCATGCTTTTTTTTATCAGTTGGATGGCAAGAACAACCGCAACAATTATAAAAGAAAATTTTTATTATTTTATTTTTTTTTTAAAAAGGGGGGGTTTTCTCCAATCTAATCTTTTATGTGTTCATTCTGTTCTTAATAGCAAGTTAGAACTATAAGAATATCTCTACCTCTCTCAGATTTAGATTATTGGGAGTAGTATTGTTTGTGTTAGTCTTTATCTTTATGTAAGGGTCCTAGTCCTAATTTATGCTATAACCCAATTAAAAGAAAACTTGGTCCTTTCAAGTTAAAAGAAAACCCAACGGGTGCATTGAAGGGCAATGTCAAAAAAAGGTAATGAAAACCTTACCGATATAATTATAATTTGGGAAAAGAAAATCTAAGGATATATCAAACATAAATTTCAGGAACCTTATTCGGACAAACAGCTGTTTACAGTGTGGAATTATGATATAAAAGACCAAATTCCAAATGGTACCCAACCCAGCCACACGTGGCAAAGACTCGCTTCGGCTAAAATAAATCATTACCATTCATCATGGCAAAACATCCGAGGACCCAAACTTGTTGGACCCTCGAATTCCTATGCCTAGAAAATTCTGAGAATGACATGCATTTTTAAGAAAAAACTTTATCCTATTATTAGCATAAACTTAAAACTTTCAGAAATTACTTGAGTTTTTACTACAACTTTTTACAGAAATAAAACATATAATTATAGAGTAAAATAACATGACAGACCACAGAAGAAACTAGTAAGTAAAAAGTGTGTCAGTTTATCAGAAACTTGTACTACTTTAGTAGTACTTTGGATGTCCATGTATATGTATGTTGCCAACTTTACCGTTAATCAATATATTTTAACAAGGTCCAGAAGGCATCTTGCCAACTGTCGTGGACATACAAAACTTGCGACAACAGGATCACGACAGATCCACCACCACGCGCACTCAATAGGTTAAAAAGAAAAATATATTTTAGAAAAAAGTATTCCAGATTGTCCAAAAAGATAGATACATATATAAAAGGGGATACATGCGACCTGGATCTAGACCAACAGCAACTTTAATATCACCCAATTAATTCAATATATTGAATGACTACCACTTATTTATTCAATTATGCCGAAGAGCCTTAGGATTGGAGACTGGTTAAAAAAATCCTATAAAATTAAGGGACGACAAGAGAGGGGCAAACGTTGAAAGATCCAAAGTCGGGGGGTGTGGTCCATTTAAGTCCATATGTCCCTTCTCTACTTCCAACCTCAACCATGGGGGACCGTAGCGAGAAAACTAGCATAAGATGACAAACCAAACAAAAGTTGGACAGACAATAAATATGCTAAGAAAAAACAACAACAAAGCTCCCCCACCTAAGCAACTAGCAAATGTCGTCCTATCCATGTGCGCCTCGTGCACCAGCACCACCCAAACGACACTCTCAGAGGAAGTTTCGCCTTCTTTCACGCACGCTCACTTCTTCCCTTGCCACACGCCGGGCCTTCAAAAATGAATCTGAAACGTTTCGTGCTTCTTTTCCCCCTTCTATTTTTAATTTCCAAATCGAAAAATTCAACAAAGAAACCGAAATTTTATCTTATTATATAACGTGGCGGGATATCCGAGAAGAGATCCCACATTTTTTTTAGAAGGAAAAAAATTAAAATATTCCAAAATATATAGTGTGTTTTTATCAATTTTGTAGGAGCTTAATTGTTATTTTTTAAATAAATAATGAGAATAACATAAAAATATTATGATGTTCTCATTAAAAAAAAAAAAAAAAAAACCCATACGGATCATCATGAAGTAAATCAGATCTTAAATTTGTTAAATTGAAAATTAGGATACAAAATCGATCGAAAAAAGGGGTTCTGAATATGTTCGCATTTGTTTATTAATAATAATATCCCTTCACAATCTTCAACAGGCTAAACATGTTCTTGAAAGGAGACACTACCTAGCTATAGCCTCAGTAGTCACAATCGAAGACACCAAAATATAGAACTTCAATTTCAAACAACCGTAGCAAAATTCACAAAATTCTCGACCTCCCAATGGGAAATCTAGAAAGCAAGATCCAACCACGAGATTTAATTTAAGTTCCAAAACAAAAATACAAAGATCATAGTAAATTGAAATTAGGAAGGAAAAAAAAAAAAAAGAGAGAGAGAGAGAGAGAGAGAAGGATAAACCTAAGCAAAAACTAAAAGTAACAGGCGGTTGGACGCATGGAACGCAGGGGTGTGAGGTGGTTACCTCATCAACCGTAGGTTGGCTAAGACGATTCGGTTGACTCGGGCTTTCTGCAGAGGATCATGTGCATCGGCGTGAAAATTCCGGTCTCGCCCCCTCTGGTCAAATGGTCAGCGGTAACGAACAGCATATCGTGCACATCAACTGTCCCTTTGGGCGCAATTCCCAAGGCGGAGAGTATAATCACCAGAATGTGGTTCCGCCAGTAGGCGATCCTCCCCATCTTCAACCTCGCCCACCACGGCTGAGCCGGTGGCATAGCCAGATCTCGCTCCTTGACCACCTCGAACCCGACCTTCCTGGCGGTCTCGGCGATGTCCACGTAGCTTCTGAGCCCAGGCAAAGCGTCACCTCTCTCGATCCCTTGGATGATCTCAACGTGTTCGGAGTTGTCGCCCTTATACTTGTCAGTAGTCACCCACTCGTACGACACGTACAGAGATCCGGGCTTCAAAACCCTAAAGATCTCGGCGTACACCTCCTCCAGCTTCGGCGCGTGGCATGTCGCCTCGATCGAGTACGCGCCGTCGAAGCTGTTGTCTGGGAACGGCATCTCCAGGAAGTTCCCGCACACGACCTCGCAGAGCGAGTCCAGGCCGGCCTTCTTGTTGTGCAGGCGCGCGCGGTTTACCTGGTACTCGTTGATCGTGATGCCCACGACCTTAGCGCGCGAATGGGCGGCGATGGCGCGCATGGGCCCTCCGACGCCGCATCCGACATCCAGAACTCGGTCACCGGGTTTGACGTCGATGAGATCGACGGCCATCTCCTCGTGGATGCGCGTGGCGTCGCGGTTGGACTTGCCGGGGATGGAAGGGGAAAAGTGGAAGGACTGGCCCCAACCCCACTCGTATATGTCAGTGACGAGATTGTAGAACGTGTCGACGAAGTCGGGGACTTTTTCGGCGGTTTCGATCTCTTTTGGGCGGCGAAAGAAGGACCAGTATTGCTTGTAATTGTCTTGGACTTTCTCGGCCGAGATTGAGCCACCCGATAGATCGACGGCTCGCTTGCCCTTCTGTTCGGCGGGACCCAGAACGCATACGAACCAGAAGAGTCCGCCGGCGATTAGAGCCCCAGTACAGAAGAGAGTAAGAGAGTCCATTTGAGTTGTGAGTGAGGGAGAGAGAGAGAGAGGTTTGAGCAGAGCAGGGAAATCTTTCGGTCTCTTTTTATTGTCCAGTTTGGAAAATAACGAAGGAGTCGGATCGTTGCACGCGCCTAGCGCGTGGATCGAGTTTATCAGTTACATAACGTGGAAGGATTAGGGACAAGAGACTTGGGCAAAGATGGAGAAAAGTTTCTGTTTTTTTTTTTTTTTTGATAAGAACATGTGAGCAAATCCAGCACTTTTATCTTTAAGTATTTGTGTAATATTTATTTAATTGGTTATGTGTGCAATTTTTTTTTGGTTAACTGAAAAAATAATTTTGGTTCATATGTAAATAAATCGGCCCTTTGTATTGGATAATAAAAAGGCTAAAAATAAAAGCAAAATGCAAGTGGCTTTTTACTATAATAAGTTGCATAAGATAAGATAAAGCCTTGATCCGGCTAGCGGCAGATCACTCCATGGATTTTTCAGAACAATTTACAGTTGGCACAGATGCCATAGATCAAGTATGCACTAGGTTGCATGAACCATCTGTGCTTCCATAGTTGCCTAGTAGTAGTAGATACCTTAATAGTTGAAGTCTGTAGAAAATAATCAATCCTTTGACAATTTTTTTTGTTCAAAAAGCAAATAATGATAGGTACAAGGAGTTAAAAAACTAAAAAAAGGGTGAGACTCTCCAACAACAAATCCAAAATAATAATACAATACAAAAAATATAAACAAATAGAAAATTGGCAAAAAAAATAGTCCTCTAGATCTTGGTCAAACATATTAAGAAATGACACCAAAAAAGTGGTGTTTTGAGCAAGCCAAAGATTTGAATTACTTTGAAACAACATTTGAAAGGAGGCTGTTGAAGGAAAAGCACTGAATTCCCATATGAATTTGTTGTAGAAGAGAATCAATCTCCGGTTAATGAAGCAATCTCTACAAAAAGATCAATCTAAAGTAGCTAAGAGAGATAAAAACCCAAAAAAAAAAAAAAAAACCATAAAAAAAAAATTTTAATTTGGTAAAATGCCAAGTGAATTATCATATAACCGTCCACATTTATGTTTGCAGTATTTTCTCCTGGATCATGTGGACATGTGTATCGTTAATTCATTCATTGCAAGAATGTTGTTGCTCCAGAAAGAGAAAAAAAAATATTTTATATATATATAACTTTTCTCACTTGCTTCCTCGATCTATTTGAGAGTTAACAAAGCTCGCACAGGTCGAACGGCTCAGAGAACCAAAAAAAAAAAACAAAAAAAGGGGACCGCTTTGCTGGTCCATCCTATATATGCCGCACTGATCACCTTTTTGAACTCCTTTTTCTTTTGGATCCTTTTTGCTTTGTCGTTGTCTCTGTTTATTTATTTATTATTATTATTTTCAACGCCTAATTAAAGATCTATTCCACACTGATTTTTTTTTTTTTTTTTTTTTTCATGGAATTCTGGATAATATCTTCTGAATTTGCAATTGGCAAATAATATATATATGGAAAATTACTGTTCATCCATCGAAGTTAATAGCAATTTTCAATTTGACCCCCAAAATTTTAATTTTCTCAATTAATTATTAAAAATTTTCAAAAATTTTCAATTCAAGCATTCCGTCAGTCAAAACCGCTATGACTGATAGAACAGCACGTGACCACTTTTGATTTTTTTTTCTTTCCCAAAATGCCCTCAAACAGTAATTCCGAAGATACCTGGTCAAATTCCGGCAAAATCTGGCAAGCTTCTTCTTCTTTTTTTGATGATCTTTGAGAGCCTAAACTTCTCGTGACAAGCTCGTCGGCAGCAGGAGCATGGCGACCAGATTTCGTTGGAGAAAGAGTAGTGGTTTTCAGCCGCGAGGAAGACCTGTCTAAGCTCGCTGGACCCAAACCGCACCTCTCCGATGGCCGACTATGCATCAGAGAAGCCAAATCTGGAAGCTCTGGTTGGAGATTTCGAGTTTAGGCTCTTCTCCGACGCCATGCTCCCAGCCAAGGAACTCTTCTCCGTCTCCAACGAGTTTAGGCTCGTAGATCAAAGAGAAAGAGAGAGAGAGAGGGAAAAAAAAAAACTTGCCAGATTTCGCTGGAATCCAGCCAGGTGTCGCGTGAATCACTGTTTGAGGATATTTTGGAAAAAAAAAAAATCAAAAATGGTCACATTCTGTCAGTCATAGCGGTTTTGACTGATGGAGTGCCTAAATTAAAAAATTTTGAAACTTTGGGGGATCAATTGAGAAAATTGAAATTTTGAGGGTCAAATTGAAAATCGTTACCAACTTCATGAGTGAACAGTAATTTTCTCATATATATATCTTCTGAATTTCTTAAAAAGTGAAAACAATTGAATTACATTTATAATTTTTCAGTGATATATGCCAACAAAAAACACAAGAATCATGAGAAGATACGTACAAAGAATACGATGTGTTTGATTTGGGTGAATAGACGGCTTTTGAGTTGAAAAATGTTAAAGCCATCTTTTACAACTTATTACCAAGTCTTAGTATGTGATTGGAAAGTATTAAAAAAGTTTTTTTTAGTATATAATTTATAAAATTTCAACAACTAATATAATTACATCGAACTTCTTAAATATATACCTTTTTATTTATAGTAATAATGAACACCATCTGCTTAATTCAAAGGAATTAATACATTTTTGTTTTGGTATTCAATTTCCAAAAGAAAATCAATATGGATGGATATGGTTTGAGAAGACTTGTGCTGATTATCATATTAACATATGTGCGAGCTACAATAGAACCCAATAGTTGTCCTCCTTTTTTCCACGTTATCCCTTCATTTATTAAAATAAGTTGAAGGAAATTTCCTCCAAACTAATTTGGAGTAAATTTATTCCCTTTAAGGATATCTCCCGTAAAAAAAGAGTTTTATTACTTGAGTTTTGCACAGATGTACACGTGGTTATACACACAAAGAGTCGAGTAGCCTGATTGTACACTAGCTAAGAAATAAAACTTTAATTAATAGTCTTCAAGGGGTAGCTCAATAGGTTATAGATCACGTCTAATGAAGCGAAAGTCACAAGTTTGAATTCTTCTCTTCTCCTTCCCTTATGTGGACATGTCAAAAAAATAATAATAATAATTAATAATTAAAACCCAATTGCCTTTACGAGACAGATTTTTTATTTGCATGCAGGCCTGTAAACGATCCGAGCCGAGCGAGTTTAGTCGAGTTCGAGTCGAGCTTGTACAGTAATCGAGCCGAGCCGAGCCGAGCTTGTATAGTAACCGAGCCGAGTCGAGCCGAGCTTGTACAGTAACCGAGCCGAGCTCGAGCGAGCTCACGAGCCGCTCGGTTAATTTTCAAGCCTAATTTTTCCTATAATTTAAATAAATTTATATTAACTATAAACTTAAAAGATAATTTATATACTTTACTTGTTAATTTTATAATTTATATAGTATAATTATTATATAATATAATTTATCTTATATAATATAACATTTAAGTTTGTATTATTGAATATAATGTCAATTGTCATTTGTCACATCCTAAAGAGTTACGTACATTGATTAATTGTACATTGTTGACTAACTTTCTAATTGTCACCTATGTTTTTTAAGTGCTTAGATTCTTAGAGCCTAGTTACTAAATTTGAGATAATTTTAATATTCATATCAAGTAATGATATAATTTATCTCTATACTTTACTTGATACTTATTACTTGTTAGTTGTTATTTGTTAAAGTTAAGTTAGTATATGATCACTACAAAAAAAATCAAGTTTAATGACATTTGATTAGTGGCATTTTTTTTAAAAAATGTCACTAAACCTCCACCCTACAATATGTTTTCTAGCTAACAACCAAGTAATTGATCAAATGCCATTAAAAAAGTGCCATTATTCCAATGCCATTAAACTTGATTTTTTTTGTAGTGGATGTATATCATATATTGTAGATAATAAACATATCATATATAAATATATATTATAATTTATTAATTTATAAGTATACAACTAAGTTAAACTAATTTAATTTTATACAATTAATTAATATAACATTTAAGTTTGTATTATTGTATATAATGTCAATTGTTATTCGTCACACCCTAAAGAGATACATTAAGGTCATTTAAGTTTGTATACATTAATGTGATTATAATTTATAAATGGTAAGAAATACATTACTTATTTAATTAATAATCATTTAATCTACTCATTTATGAATGAAATCGAGCTCACGAGCCCTTGTCGAGTTTAGTCGGGCGAGCCGAGCTCGGCTCATTTGCTAATCGAGCGAGCTTGTACAGTAACGAGCCGAGCTAAACAGTATCGAACTCGATTTCGATTCGAGCTTAATCGAGCCGAGCTCGAGCCGAGCTGTCGAGTGTGTCGGCTCATTTACAGGCCTAAAATTGCATGATGTGTTTCTTGTAAAGCTTGAGGAGCCTTGTCAGTCTCTGTTTGCTCATAAATAGCTAGTTAAGCATCGGATGTCAGAATATCTTGTGTTTGATTTGGGTCAATGGAGTGCTTTTGCATAAATTTTGTATTGAAGTGATATTCTCATTCGAAATGAATAACTATTCTTCTTCTTTTTAATAGGAGTACTTATTTCTCATTTAGCCATTCCTGTGAAATAGTTATTTATATTTTCCTTTCCAAGAATAAAATGCCAATCAAACACGTCTATTCGATCTGCATACCATATATAAGTGCTAAACCTATCTTTTACACCTTGTGATGATAAGTATTGGCATCTGATTGGAAGATGTTATATATATATATATATATATATAAAAGGAATTAACTTTGGTCCGGATGAGCCTTAAAAGGTTGGTTTTACAGCATCCAATCCCTAATTGACACCTAAGCAATTGCACCAAAATATAATAAGCCCAAATACACTAGATAGAAAGAAAAGGAAATGCTGAAGAAAGAAAGAAAATATAGAAATACGATGTCCCTTCATCAAAGGAAGAAACTAGCGAGACCCAGCCGCTGGTTTGCAGATCCATGACTGGGTCTCGCCGGCCGTGGGTCTACTGAAATTCAGTGGGTCTGATTTTTGCTCCAATGGGTCTGGTTTTAGGATGATAAAATCTCAAAAATGGTTAACCTTCCCCTCTAGATTTTAGTTCTGAATCCAAAATTAAGTTTTGAGGCATTAGTAACGAGTTTTGTGGCATTAGAATCGATTTTTAAGGCATTAGAAACGAGTTTTTAGGCATTAGAATCAATTTTTGAGGTATTATAATCGATATTTTAGGCTAGGTTTGATAGAAAAGTCGTTGGAGATGGTGACCATGGCGGGTAACGGCCGACCAGACCCGTGGATCACGGCTGGTGAGACCCATAAAAAAAAAGCCCATCAGTTCAGATACACTGCCAGCAAGACCCATCTATTTAGATACACGGTCACGACTTTTCAGTTCGGATCCATGACCACGACCGCGTGGGTCAGGTTGTGCGGGTCGGCGAAGACCTCGTTAACCACGACAATGGCTTCGATCTGGGTGGAGGGGTAGTAAGCGGCGACGTTCCGCTCAACCCAGGTGGAGGCGAATGACTTGCTTCTGGCAGCAGCAAAGAGCAGCTCATTGGGAAGGTCCACGGTGACCTTGATTCCGGATCCGGATAACGCTTTGAGAACAGCCGGGTCGATGTCGAAGACCTTGACCCTACCCACGGCCACGGCTGGCGATCAGACCCACTGCCGGTGTGGGTCTGGCCAGACCCACAACCAGCATGATTTTTTTGTGGGTCTGCTGGTTCCGTTGATTTTAGGGTCTTTTTTGTATTTTTCCACTTTGATTTGTATATGTTCTCATTTTGGTTTTTTGCAATTTTTTGAAAATGATGATGTGGCTTCTGTTTATTGGGTGCTGCAAAACATCACTTTTGCAGGAGGACCTAACCATAGGGGCTCTCATATAAAAGTAGTTTTATATATATACATAGTACTCTTATGAGGTTATTAAAGGTTAATGAGTTTTTTTTTTCAAAAAAAAAAAATTGCACCCAATTAAAGAATTTTTTCCAACCCAATCTATAAAATTGTTGTGGAGCTATTGATTGTTGAGCATATGATAAGAAATATATGCTCTAATATTATTAAAAAAAAAATATTTGCTTCTCACTTTTTAAGAGAGACAATGACAATTTTTATAAATTTAATTAGAGTGAATTATTTTAACTCAATTTGAAAGAAGATTCTATATTCTTTATTTTTGCGAATACTTATAATGAGTCGTGCCTTAAGACATCATATAAAAGTTGAACCAAAAGTCACCCAATTCTTTTGCCAAAAGCTATTACTCTTAAATAGCTTTTTATTTATGATAATATATAATGAATCAATCTTAACACAAAGAAGAAGAATTTCCAATAGAAAGAGAAAATAATGGATGGAAATGGTTTGAGAAGAGTTGCGGTGATGATGATGGTGTTAATAATGTTTGTGCGAGCTGCAGTGGGAGCCAATGGCCATCCTCCCATTCTCCCTATTCATCAATATTTGTGAATATATATGTTAAATGCTATGTAGATTGTGAAATAGATTACCTCATATATTATACTCAAAATTCAGCACCAAAAGCCAGATCCCTCGCTACTAAACGCTACTACTCAAAATGTGTTGAAGAATGCGCAATAAAATGCATGCACTGATTAACGGATGACGGGATGAGCACCAATTCTATTCTAGATCTGTGATGTATGTACAGGCCGACTCAATGTATTTTGGGGTTTTAGGCGAAACTTAGAAATTTGGCCTAATTTTTTTTTTTTTTTTTTTTAAGTAACAAAAACAAAATTTTAAGTCAATTTTTTTTTTTTTTTTAACTAAAAACATAATATTATATTTTTATTTAAAATTTATTCTTCTCGCTTTTTGAGATGCAAAATTTATGATTAAGTTTTTATATTCAAGATTTTCTTATATTTGTTTTCAATTGATAATATGGCTAATCTATTTAATCTCTCTTGTGACATTGTTGATCTTAGATAAGATTTTATCAATTTTAATTTTAAAAAACTTCTTTCTGCAAGAGCAGTTCTTAGAGACAGGACAGGAGACTCGAAGAGGAAGAGAAAATTAACACTTAGTAGATGAGATAGGTAGAAAAGAGAAACTCAGAAAAAGGTGAGCAAATAGGAGATGCAGAGTGGCATATAAAGAAACAATGTGATATTTAAAATGCCCATGATAGCCAGTAAGCCAACAATTTTATACACTATAGAGTCTATGTTCTTGGTTGTTGCTTATCTCTAGATAATAAAATATAAAATAAATCAATAATGTTTTATTTGTAATGATGAGAATTTACCATCGAAAACACAGAAAATGCCAAAAAGAGCATGTTGATGGCATACTAGAAAATAAATCAATAATATTTTATATGTAATGATGAGAATTAATTTCTCACCAAAAACACATAAATGCCAAGAAGAGCATGTTGATGACGTGTAGGCACTAGGCAGTAGGCGTGTGTTGATGGCTCATGGCGTGTAAAAAGGGTTGAGGCGTGTAATTAAGGATTTGTCGGTTTTTTTTTTTTCTTGAATTATTTTGAGAATTTATAATGGGCTTGTTAACTGCGGCCTTATTAAATTGAGGCCTTAATTTTTTTTTTTAGTCCAATTTTTTTTTTTTTTTCAATTTTTTTTGGGCCTTATTAAATTGGGGGCCCTAAGCGGGGGCCTAACTAACCTAGGGCTTGAGCCGGCCCTGTGTACGTAGCTCTCCACCCTGATCCATCCAACTTTATTCTTTACTGTCTTTTATGTAATTTCATAAGGTTTTTGTTGTTGGTGTACCATATCCATTCCATGAAGGATTGGTTATTTGCAACCCTTGATGAGTTAGGCTATGAGATTATTCTTAAATCTGAGTTAATCTGATCTTTGTTTATTGTTCGATGTATAATTCTTGAGAGTTGTTGGTATAATTCTTCAACCGAAGTTCTACAAACTGATAAACCAACAACTCTTCAGTCTCCTTAAGGACATCTCCCACAGTGGGCCATTTAGTTATGCTTATTATTATTAGGATTTAAATGATGTCAGGAATTAGACATATAATTATGACATTTATTAGCTCTTATGGTCTCTTTTAGAAGTTTTTAATCCAATTTTTAAAAAGTTAACTAGGCTCAATTTCAATGTCCTGCACATCTAATTAAGCCCAATGCTCTGGGACAACTAAAATAGCATTGGGCTTAGTATATTAGTTGATCATCATGTCTCCCATACTCCGATATATCTAATTTAATGTTGTCTTTGATATTTGTTACAAATCTAAATGAACGTACGTAGATGTATAAATTTTTATTCTTATAATTTACAAAATTTCAACCACTAATATAAGTAAATCAAATTCACATGCTTACACGATTAATGACTTTTGAGTTTGTCAATCTTTCCATCCAAAATTATAGCTTGAAAGCTCATATATGGAGTGTGTGAACCGAGATAGCTTGAAAATTACGTGGGAAACTTAAGTCTTCAAAAAATTGCGCTTTCCCTTCACCAACTTGTAGTTATTTTCTAATGCTTGTCGACTTGTACTTTTCTTTCTAAAAATGAATACAAAAAGAATATTTTCTTCTACGTACACCCCGCTTTCCTTTTGTTTAAGAGGTGAAAGGATTTCATACATGTTTATTTCACTACGTCTCACTCAAAGACAATGCCAGATCATTATGTCTTTTGTGCGGATCAAAACTTAATGTTAGAAAATTGTGTACCAATTTTGTGGAAATGAAAGTACCTAAAAAAACATTATTGAAATGCTTCAATTTTTTTCCAAATTGTAAAATTCTCACAGCATAAAAAACCTTTTTTTTTTGGTAAAATTTAATCCTTGAAACCAACTTTTTTACAGGTTAGATAAAATTCACTGATACAATGAATTAAATCAATACAGTTAAAATGGAGAGTAACAAATCAATAGCCCCGAAACAATTAATACAGTACAAAAACAAAACAAAAAAATCATTAAACAAACTAGAATTTCGCCGCACACAAAAATGCCATGTTCCAATGTAGCATTTTTTAATATTGGTGAAACAATTGTGCCTAATAAAAAAGTTGAACGAGGGTAGCCCAATTTGCACAATGTGCCCAACAAAGTTTTATATATATGGGCTGTATGGGCTGAGCCCAGATTCAAATTGTTGGCCCAAGTAAGCAAGCCGATTCAGCCATAACCTACCCAAGTCGGCGAAGATCAAGCTTGCACGCCTGAAAACGTAATTAAGTTCTACACGCTTTAAAAGGGCCCAAAATGTGGCTTTGAGGCTTTATCTTTGCATGAACTACAAGCTACGCATCCTTGACCTTCGTATTTCCTCACTTTTCGGCAGTCAAAAAAATAAAATAAAAAATCCGCGGCTAGAGTGACAGTCCCCGGCATCACCAACCCGCATTTTTAATGGAGAAATTGCCAAATTAACTTTAGGTGACCGCCTCATCACAAGATCGTCTGGGCTGTTGTTGGTCATTCACTCCCTAAATCTACTCGTACTGTCACTGTACAGGTAGCTCCTGCATTAGCGAAATTGACATGCAGTAATTATACACCGCACTGTTTCTTTTAAACCCACCTCCTTTCCTGCTTTATAGTGTTTCTTCTTGCTATATTCCGAAGCTTGGCTCTTTAGCTTTCGCTGCTTCCATCTTTAGCTGTTGTAGAGAGAGAGAGAGAGAGAGAGAGAGAGAGAGAGAGAGATGGAAAAGTTGTCAGGGTTGAGCCACCTGTTCATGACAATCTTTCTGCATAACTTCTCAACATTCATGGTGATACCAGCCATCACCGACGTTACCATGTCTGCACTTTGTCCCGGAAGAGACGAATGCTCACTCGCCATTTACCTCACTGGATTCCAACAAGCGGTACGTAATTTCTTTAATCACTAAGCTTTTTCCATTCCCACTACTCTGTTACTCTATATATATATACCTCAGTAGCCAAATGCATGCTTCTTTAATTACATTATTAAGATATGTTGCTTCTAATCTGTTTTTCTTCATTCCATTGAAAGTACTAAGAGAGGCCCCAGAGCTGATGTACGTTTTTTTTTTTGAATTTGTGAATTGATCGATAAAGTTTTCCTCCAACAAGGTTGGAAGAATTCCTGTTAGAGATTTGAAAAATTAAAAGTTTTAATAGGTATTTTTTAGTAATGACCCTTTAAATATATATTGAAGTTAAATTAGTCTCTAAACAAATTTTGATTCCGCTGCATCAAATTTCTGAACTTTAACACTAGAAATATAGGATTCTCATATTTATTTTCGATCTGTACGTGCATGTATGTATGTATGGTACGTACCACGTTAATTTGGTGATTATTTTGATTTTGATTTTTTATGAATATATTCATTATGTGATAATATATATAAACACCATTGATTAATAAACATGAACTCAATCAACTTAATTTCACTTCAATAAAAAGTCATGTTGGAAGTTCTTAATTAATAGAAATCAATTAATAAATAACCAAAATTTGAGAATTGTAGGCTAGCTTTGTAGCTTGGCGCTCTCTAGCCTCTCTATCGATCTCTCTCTGATTTAACGAAACTTCTCTTGAGCTTCACGAGGTTTCCTTCTCGGCTCCTTCGTTTCTAAGCATTTACACAAACGTCCAACTAGGCTGACCCACAGCCTCTATAATTAACTTTACCTACCTTTTGTAGTGAAATGTAAACTGTGTTTTTTTTTTTTTTTTTTTTTTGGGTACTGTCCATCTTTATTCACAAAAATCCAACTTGTCTTTTGTCGACCGTTACTTAGCCCTGTTTACGATAAGAAATTGGCATCTACGCTTTGGCCCACTGTGGCGCCCACGCTTCCACCTCTACTTACTTTATTGCTTACAACACAAGTTACCTCGTTAAAGCTTTTGGCATTGTGCTTATACCTAAACCTTAAATTAATTAATTAATTCATACAAGAAAAAATAGAGAACTACCCTTTTGATTTCTAACTTTCCAAAAGTTAAAAAACCTCATATTGAGGTTTGTTGTATATGCACTTGTATTTCACATTGAAAAAAATGTAGAGAAAAATAGTGGTTAATATATATATAAGTGGACAATAATCCATTAGCTTAAGCATTTGTGTTAAAAATTGTGTCCTGATATGTATATTGACTTACTCTTGTTTAATTCTTTTGATGCTTTTTTCTTCAACAATTGGTATCAAAACTTGTCTTGAAGTACGTGTGATAGTAATTTTAAAAGCTTAGTGTACGTAGCATTACTCTTTATTATTTAGGAAAAAGAATTATATAATTAATCAAAGATAGTTGTAAATGTTTTAGATAGAGTTGTGCTAATTAAGGATATTACAAAGTTATTTCATTGAGAAACTCTACATTTATTAATTTATTTTCCTTCAAAAGTTGGGTTTTAAAGATAGTGATACATTTTTAAAAATAATAAATTTCATAGAATAGTAACACATCACTTGAAAACTAACTTAAAAAAAATGGTAAGTATAACATTTTTGCCATGCATCCAAATCTTCCCCCTGCAAGGGTCGGGTGGGCGGCGACCCCCAAATTGTTGAACGCTTAGCTATGTTTTTGGTAAAACCAAGCCCAGTCTGCAATGTAGGGACCAGTTCATATGCTTGATGTTTCACCTTTCTGTGAAGTAATTAACGAACATCTTCTTCTTCTTCTTTTTTTATTTTTTTTATTTTTTATTTGTTTTAATTTTTTAATATCTAATGGATAAGAAGAATTTTGCAAGCTGTGATGAGAAAATTAAAAGCAGAATCGATTCACACGGTTCTGAGTATCTCTAATTAATTAACACAAGTAGCAGTGAAAAAGGTGCGTTTAGGTTTGGGTAATGACTAGGGTACACACATTCGCTATATCGACCGTACTGTACGGAATTTGGTCAAATTCTTGGTTTTGACCGATCAAACCCAACTTAAAAAAATCTACATTTTCGAGCACAGTAAAAAAAGGAATTAATGCGATTTTAAAGATTGTTAATGAGACACTAATTTTTCAAACCAAACACTTAATTATGTTTTTATTAATAGCAGAACTAAACCAAACCAAAATTAAATTTCAAAGCCCTTGGATAAAAAAATAAATGTCAATCTCTTTCGAGTTCCATAATTTCCATCTATGGCTTCTGTCACAGTCTTACTCAACCTCATGTTGTCACTCCATCAATTTTACAGTGAGAAAACTGAATGAAACATGCATGGATCCACAAGCAAACTTAGACGACACGTATAGTTCAAAGTTTTAAATTAACTCGGCACCTTTTCTTGGGTTATATGTAATATATATAAAATAAAAGACGCACTTTAGTCTCAACACTTCCTTTAATGGGTAGCTTTTAAGTGACTCGGAGCTTCAAGCCTTTAAGAGGGTGGCTGGTCATCAGTCGGCGATGGTTGTTGTGGTTTTGAATTTGTTGAAAAGCTTTGAGGGAGCGAGGGATCAGAGGGATGATGACAGGGTTGAGGCACCTCTTGGTTACAGTATTTCTCTATAACTTCTCCATGTTCATGGTGATCCCAGCTATCACCGATGTTACCATGTCGGCGCTTTGTCCCGGAAAAGATAAGTGCTCCCTAGCCATTTACCTCACCGGATTTCAACAGGCGGTATTTCTTTTTCTTTATTCAATTCCCAACAAATTACTATTGCTTTCTAGCTCCCTCTAGTTTTTCCTGTTAATTTCCCATCCTTCATTATCACAAGAGAAAAAGAAAAAGACAAAGACGAAGGCATTCCTCATGAAAATCTGTCTCTCTCTCTCATCTGTTCAACGGGGAATGCTATGCCGTACTCGAGGACCCACGATCACATTTTTTAATTTAGTTGGCCATGAACTGTAAATGGGTTTCGTGCGCATATATACTTCCTCTTTCCCACTATATATAACCCGGATTATCTTTTATCATATATAATTCACTTGTGATTTGATTTGTCTGATTATATATTTATATATGATTTCATAAACAACGAATCACAGGAAGTCATTTGGTCTTCTATCCCATATAGAAAGCCCGAGTAATTTTATTATTTGAATTTTTAACTATTCGAAATATAAGAGAGGTTTTATAAAACTTACCTAGCTAACCCAACAATTTTCAGGCAACCCACCCCATATTATAAACAATAGGCTCCCATATAAACTCTCAACGCATACTTTTAGGCGAGCTAGCTAGTAATATAACATTTACATTATCTTTACCTAGAAAATGGAAAAGGATTTTTTTTTTTTCTTTTTTTTATAAATTTTTTATTTCTATAATTGTCGATTCTGACTTATTTGATTGACTAAAGGACTTTCGGGCTATTGTTTGTGATGATTAGATTTAGGGTTAATTTGCATCAATAATAGTTATTTGGTACACAAAGTCGATCACATGCCACTCTTATGTATGTACTTCAATTATAATACTTCAACACAATATTGTTCAAATTTTTGAGCAAAGAGCAGTTGCTTGTGCTTGTCCTAGAGTTGGAAAACTTACCAACAAGCATTAATGGGTCGGATAAGTACTTGTTTATAACCAAAATAAGCACGTGTGATTTATGCAGATCATAGGGCTGGGAACACTAGTGACGATGCCTCTGGTTGGAAATCTCTCTGACAAGTATGGTCGGAAAGCTTTGCTGGCAGTCCCAATGGGTCTCACCATTATTCCCCTGGGTATGTCCGCATGTATATATGTATGCATTATTTATCTACTTTTATCTTGTCCTCCTAATCGATTTGTTTTGCTGGCTGAAACCCAATCACAACGTTGAAAAAAAAAAAAAAAAAAAAAAAAAAGAAGAAGAAGAAAAAAAATCTTTGTTTTGTAAGTCTATATATATTAAGACAATAAATAACAATAATTATTGACATTAACTTCAAAAGTATGCTTAGGACACCACCATTTGAGATATTGTAGAATCCGCTAAAACTAATTTCGAATATTTTATGCTTTATATGACCATGAAGTCAAAAAAACAAAAAAAGAGAATAAAATTGATCATAAGTCCTATCTTTATTTTTATTTATTTTTTTCCCCTTTTCTTTATTTCCACAAATCGGAGGGGTAAAGAGATGTAGGTCCCTTCGAGACCATAAGTCGTTTGGTATCTTCCAGTTGGATTGTCCAATTGGCCTTTAAAGTTGCAATCAGACATATATATGCTAACTTCTTATTTCTGAAGCTATTAGCGGAAGGCGGACCCATTTAAAGTATAATATATATATATATATATATATATTATGGGATGGGAAAAATATTTGGAGTGCTACCGCTTTGCTTCGATTTTCTTACAATATTTGAAGTGCATGTCGCCTGTCACATGAACTATTACATCAGTTTTGTAGACTGTCACATTAATTTGTAAAAAATATATAATAGATCAGAAACTGTAATTAAGATAATGATGACAATGATTTATTCGGGAAATGACTTCCGGGTGTGAAATCACAAAGGCCACTACTGCTGAATCTTTACTTTAATCCAAATAGGATCCGAGAATATATATTGGAATTAAAATGATAGAATTTGGTTTACAGGCATATTGGCGTACAGCAGGGAGAGGAATTTCTTCTTTGTGTACTACGTCCTCAAGACCCTCACTGCAATGGTTTGTGAAGGAAGCGTTCAGTGCCTTGCCCTCGCTTATTTGGTAATTTTTACCCTCAAATATAAAAACAGCCCATTTCGGCCCAACAAATATAAAAGCAGCCCATTTCGGCCCATATTTTTCGTGCCCCAATTTAACGGTTGCTTTCACTTTCCCTCCACATCGTCTTGTCACTTGTATAGCTTCAAATATTTAAATACGAAGTCGTTTTCAATTTTGTTTGCAGGCAGATAATGTTCCGGAAGGGCAACGAGCATCGGCGTTTGGAGTTTTATCGGGGATCGGATCCTCCGCGTTCGTCTGCGGAACCCTATCCACTCGTTTTATCTCCACTTCCTCTACTTTCCAGGTTCTCTTTCTTTCTCTGTAAATGAATTAACTGAATTGATCGTGTAATTTATACAATAGGCCACTTGTCGTTAGGTTGCGGCGGCGGTGGCGGTCATTGCTGCGGTGTACATGAAGGTTTTCCTCCCTGATTCGATCTTAGACGACGCTCTAACAGTTCCAATAATCTCAGAGGAGAAACTGTATATCACTAAACCGGATGGAGAACCAACTAAGAATAGTAACGGTACGCAGATATTCAAAAGAATGCCTTCTTTGGACGATATGGTCTGCTTGCTGAAGACTAGGTCCGTGAATTTTATTTTTTTGTTTCTCAGAAAGAAAGTATTATTCCTTGAAAATAAATTACCTTATACATTGTTGCTATTTGAGGTAATTATATTTAGTCAATTTGCAGCTCAACATTTTCCCAAGCTGCAATTGTTGCGTTTTTCAGTAATCTTGCAGATGTTGGCCTTCATGCATCAATGATGGTACTTTACTTCTCTAATTCCGTGAATTACAAGAACATTTATTATATGATTAAATTTAGCTTTTGAGTTTTAAGTTTTTGGGATAACCAGTGAGTAAACATAGTATCATAGCAAAGGCCCTAGACATGAAACCTGACTCCATAATTTACTCCCTATTTTAGTTATTTATTTCACATGTTGGGTCCCACTTGTAGATTGAGAATTTGAGCCCATACATGAGGGGAGTGATAAAGTTTAATTAAATGATTAAATTCATCATTTTTTATTAGCTTAAGCTTTTGAGATAATTTATGATTTAACATGTTTCATTTAGTTATGCAGGTTATAGTGGCTCGAAACTAGTGAACTTTTGGTAGCTTTTTTGTATTAGAAGTAGCCAATTCAACTTCTGTCATCTTGTTTGCATTTCATTTTGCAGTGGTTCCAGTATGTATTGATTACTATTTTGTTGAGCTTATTGCTTGAAATTTACAAGCTTAAAGATATTATTTCCTTTGCAGTATTACTTAAAGGCCAGGTTTCACTTTAACAAGAATCAGTTTGCTGACTTAATGGTCATTTCTGGGATTGCAGGGACAATATCACAGGTGTGTCAGAGATTGGTTTGTTTAGTTATCATTTCATTTGCATTCCTCTTTTTTTCTTTTTAATCTAAAAATCAAGCAATTATGCAGCTGCTTCTCATGCCTAAACTGGTTCCTGCTCTAGGAGAGGAGAAGCTGCTTTCAATAGGGCTCTTTTTTGGCTGTGCACATGTAAGCACCTTGTCTCTCTGTCATAATTCCCCTACATGCCGCAATGACTTGAGCATAAGTACTTTTGTCGATAGTTGATTGTCGCCTACTCAAACATTAAAAGATAATTGTAGCATGTATATCAAGTTCTCATTTACAATTTATGGCCTTGAATGCAGATGTTTCTTTACAGCATTGCGTGGTCCTTCTGGGTACTTCTTTGCAACTTCACTGGCCCATACAAGTTTCTTCCTTTTTACACGCCCCATATTCTGTTCAAAGATTAATTAATTTTAAAAAAAACTATATCTGGTACATGCTTTATCTGAATTTGGTTGTGTTGTAGAATGACTGACATTTTGAATGCTGATAGGTCCCCTATGTCGCTGCTATGTTCTCCATATTGTTTGTTTTCTCACATCCATGTGTGAGTCTTCATTTTCTAGTTTCAATCTATAACATTTGCTTGGATAGAATCTGTTAAATAGATTCTCTTAAAATGTGCAGATGAGGAGCATTGTTTCTAAACAAGTTGGGTCCTGTGAACAAGTAAGTTTCTTGAAGAGTTACTCCAATATTTTAATTTTTTCTGGGCAATCCAATATTTTGGTTGATTTGCATCAGTTTGACTGAATGCTGATGTCAAGATGTTAACACCTATTTTGATCTCAATAAAAAATGCACGTCGATTGTTTTTCTTCTAGTCAAATTGAAACAAAAAAAAAAAAAAGAGTTGGAAAATATAATTCTGCAGTCTGTATGCACTATAATTAGTATCTTGTTTACAGCAGATGAAATCTTTTTGGCACTGATTCTGCTTTTTACATCTGACTAATCTTTTTTCTTTTCTTTTCTTTTTGTTCCCTTCTGTTTTAGGGAATGGCTCAAGGGTGCATTTCGGGCATATGTTCCTTTGCCAATGTTGTTTCTCCCCTAGCTTTCTCTCCTCTAACAGGTGATTGGAAATTTAATTTAGTCTTTATACCCAAAAGATTATTAAAACTGACAAGGTTAAATTGTTCTTCCAGCTTTATTCCTCTCTGATCGGGCACCCTTCAATTTCCCTGGATTCAGTATTATGTGCATCGGATTTGCCTCAGTAAGAGATTTGACATTATGATGAAGATACATATTTAGGGTTTGCTTCTAGTCATTATCAGAGTGCTTTGTCTTCTTTGACAGCAAAGACCTTCAATTCATTCTTTTTGCATTTGCTAGTCTAATGAATTAAGATTTATGATTTTACACCCATACATAGATTGCTGGCCATATCCCTGGTATATGTCCTGGTCTAATGAATGAATCTATGCGTGAATGCGTCAACTGCCGTATGTTGGTTAGATGTGACCATTTATCAGTCTAAACCGCCTTACTCTTTTTTATGGGACAAAAGAAAATGAATCACAAAATGATGCTTAAGGTGGTATATGGATTATGATTCAGATGAATCCAATATTACTTTGACACTAACTAATTACGTGAATGAGATCTTGTATAATGTCATGAAAGCACCCCGGATTTAACTGCTAACTGGTCTTGCAAATCCCAATTTCATTTCAGATTCCAAATAATTTTAAGCCCAATCTGATAAAGTTTCCATATAATGAACTATAATTTTGTCAATTTTAAGCTCCTTACCCTTTGTGTTTTGCTTATTTACTTAAATATTTCTATACATAATCTGTATTGTTATTGTTTCACCTTTTGTGCTTTTTTGCTCATTAACCTGATTTCTAAGATAATTCTTATATGTATAGATGATAGCCTTTGTTCAAAGCATGATGATAAGGGCGGCTCCTCCCATATCCAGTCACAGAGGCAGCAATGGCAACTATGCGGTGGCCTAATTTTCAACGATCCCGATGCTTCAAACTGGAAGCATTCCCCTCGTTTTCTAAGTCCTTTTTTTTTGTATATACACCTATTGGGGAGAAATGTAGAACTTTCAAGTTGCAACAATCATCTTGCCCTGGTAATTTTGAGCAGCTGTAAATTATTCCAAGCCGTTTGCTTGCACGTCGCTTTGGGAGGTGGGAAACTGCACGCCGGAAGCCTATTTTTGAAAAGCACATCAATGGTAAAAAGCCTTGTTTGTTGATATTTTTAGGACATCAGGACATGCAACATGTTTTTGACACTTCCTGCGTCGATCGAGTAATGCATTGGATGGCTTACAGCTCTATGGTAGTGAAATTTTTTTCTGCCCCATCTGTTTATTGCCATATCTTTGTGTGTTTTTTGCAATTGGTCCATGGCTTTTGCATATGCTATATGGGTGTGGTTACTTGTTTGCCTTAGAATATAGGTTTACTATAATTTTCTTACAAATTCACATGTTAGTCCACATGTGTGCTGCATGGGTGAAAAAAGTTAACAAAATTTGATAGGTACATTTAATTGTTTAGTGATTAACATGGTAAGTGCTACATGAGACTTTTAGTAGGCCCTTTAGTGCCCCTTAGTAGCAGTCTTTACCTTAATATTGCAGTAATTTTGTTCCCATGATGACTAGGCTTTCACCTTGTGTTTGAAAGTATTTTTATAGGATTTTACCACCCTTGTAATCTCTTTGTCATGGAAAACTTTGAATTAAATATGAACAGTTAAAAAATTAATTGTAATGTTTTTTAGAGTTCCTAAACCAAATCTTATTGTTGAGCTGCTCATGAAGTTTAGTCTGTGCCTACATTATCCTACTTTGTTGAAGAAATGCCCTCTCAATAAAAGACATCTTATTTTACTGAGTCGTGTTGGTCTTTAAAAGATGTCTTACTTGCGGCATCTTATTTTACTTAGTCGTGTTGACTTTGTTCCTTCTGTTAAGGAATAGTTCGTGACACAAGTTGAAGCTACGTGGCGGAAATGAAAAAAAAAAAGAAGCGTCTAATGATTCAAACAAACATATTATAGAAATGGTTTAGGATTTTTTTTTTTTATTATATATTTTTAAAGATAGTGATTTTTTACAATTCTAAATATTATTACTAGTCAATGTTTAAGATCTGCATCTTGATGATTAGAGAAACTTCAGAAAGCCCCATCAATCTTTCAACTTTTTACACAAGAAACTTATGAACTAAAATTTTTGTTACTTACCCTCCATGATCTTTCATTTTCTCTTACTTTGGACTCTTAAAGGCCCAAAATGACGTCACTTTTATGCCTAAAAAGGACGCCGTTTTGGGGCTCAAAACGGTGAGTTTAGGGTTTAGGGGTCTAAAGTGAGAGAAAATAAAAGATCATGGGGGTAAGTGAGAAATTTTAGTTCATGGGTTTCTTGTGTAAAATGATTGAAGATTGGGGGGGTTTTTTGAAGTTTCTCTTTAATTATTTGATCAAGATTTTCAGCAATACTTTAAAAGTTGTCGGTCAATTTTTTATTCCTAAATTTTAGTTATTGAATATATCTAAGGGCTACATTTACTATTTAGTGGGTGACATATTTTCGAGACTATTTGAATTTCAAAGTTTAAATCTAAGCAAATGTATATTTCCGAAACTATTAAGCATATTTTCGAGTCTATTTTAATAATGAGTGTCTTATTCTAAGTTTTTAGATATTCAATAGCTAAGATTTATGAAAAAAAAAAAAATTGGCTGACAGTTTTAATGTATTGCTGGATATCTTGATCCGGATCGGATCCCCTATTGGATTGTTGGAATTCCTTGCAATCCTGAGAGGATTCCGAGTGGTTCATACTGCTCAACCCGATAATTGAAACTATTCTTACAAGACGAGGAAATTGCTCGGAATCCGGCATCGGAGATCCGGACCCAGATACACATTTTCCATGCTGCGGTGGAAACCCGATCCGCTTTGCAATGAATCATTATGAAATCATCGTCACGTGCTTCACGATCTTTGACATCCATATTTTGTTGTCCGCCACCTTACCCATTTTTTTTTTATTTTTTTGTAAACCGCCACCTTACCCATTGGCCTCCACCATGCTCTCCCAAATGCCCGCCACAAAGTTTGCCAACGTGGAAGCCATTTTAGGATTTTGGCTCCTATCATATGCTTTCTCAATGCTCGACTTAGACCTTATGATTTCTTAAAATATTCTGCCAGATCCATTTCCGTGAAGGTAATGTTAATTAGAAACCACGAGCACGAGTGTGGGTATAATATATGTGTTTGCTTTTTAACACAAAATTAAAAGTATTAACAAATAACTATAAACACAAAAATAATTTTATGTACTTTTTTTTTTTTTCCAAAAACAAAAAATACTCACTCAAATTAATTTTGTAAAATAAACATTGTTACTCTTCATGCACTAAATGTTAGGAAAGACCATGCTACATAAACATTAGATAATGAGAGGAAATGAGTCATTGAAGTGATGTATATCATTACTTTATTTTTTAGGACAAATTTTCTCATTGAAAGAAATTTTCTTCAACCTAGTCTAATAAGTGTTAAGTGTCATATCTTACATATATATTTTTTTTGAGTAATGTTATAAGTTTTTCTGGAGTCCTTCTAGAGTCATCCCAAATATGATGTAACTTTTAAAATGACAGTTGAATTTGAGATGTGATTTATTGACTTTTGATCTATTGGTAATTTTAAAAGTCACATTATATTTTAAATGACTCTCGAAAGACTTATAGCATTACTCATATTTTTAAAATATTTTTAACAGTCATTAACTGTCATTCTAACCTAAGAATCCAAATATTGATTTTGGAGAATTTTGGAGAAATTCAAACATGTTGAATGACACTTATCCCTTATTAAAATAGGTTGAATAAAAAAAATTTTAAACCAATTTGAAAAAAATTTGTGTCCAATTTTTTAAATGAATGTTATATTCTACCAAATCTAATATGATGTGATTTAAAAAGAAAAAAAAAAAAAAAATCTATTTTCGACCACAATACGAATAGACTAGTACTTTTTAACTCAATTTTCTTTGTATACTAGATTTGGTTCCTTTCATAGCACTCCTTATCTGGAATAGGATTTTCTCTATTTGAAGTAAAATTAAAAAGAATTTATTACATGCGCTTTACGTCATTTTCCATCCTTTTTATAGGTGTTTTGATATTTTTTTTAATCAAAATAGAAGGTTAGGCCAGAGATCAATAAGCAGCCGCCAAAATTTAGGAGTTTATATAAGGGAGTAATTTATTCAAAAAGTTCACCTTCGATTTTTATTGATGTCTTGATAAAGTTAAGTCAGGTTATAATTCAGTCGAATTTAAAGAAATGTCTATAATTTTTATCATTTAGACTCCTCCTATAAGACTCTCAACAAATAAGTGATACTATAATCACGTCTAAATAAGATAACCACAATTAATCTTTTTTACCTATCATTTTGCTATAAAAAAAATCCTCAAACAGGTAACCTACGAAAAAACAAAACAAAAAAAATTCTTGAAACCGGTAAGGCTAGACGTACATAGTACATACCGTTTATCTTTTTCAGGTTAGCCCCACGAACCAATCCCTTTTCCGTAAAGTGCGCTTCCCATGAGTTGTTTAACTGCTCTCCACGTGTTCATTTCTTATTTAGCATGCTACACCGATCCTCTCACTTTCGCCGTGTCTTACCTCTCCTTCCCTTTCCTCACTTCTCTCGCCCCTCACCGCCTTCGGTTTCACCGTTGGCTTCGTCGGAGAAACTGAAAGAAAAAAATAAATAAAATGAACCGGTTCCTACGGTGATTGCCAACCGTCACTTACCTACCTGGTCGCAATATCAGGCACCCTTTAGATTCTCTCTCAGCCAGCTTCCATGGCCGAAGTTAAATCAGACGTGCCGGTGTACCTTCACGGCGACCTCGATCTGAAAATCATCGAGGCGCGTTGCTTGCCGAACATGGATTTGGTCTCGGAGCGCCTCCGCCGATGCTTCGTTGCATTCAGCTCCTGCCACTCACCGTTCACTGACAAGAAGAAACAGCAGCAGCACCACCACCAGAGGCACGGTAAGATCATTACCAGCGACCCTTACGTCACAGTCTGCCTCGCCGGAGCTACCGTGGCTCGTACGCGCGTCATATCCAACTCTCAGAGCCCCGTCTGGAACGAGCACTTCAAGATCCCCCTGGCCCACCCGGTCTCTCACGTGGAGTTCTACGTGAAGGACAACGACGTTTTCGGCGCCGATCTGATCGGAATTGCCTCCGTCTCGGCTCACCGAATCGCTTCCGGCGAGACAATCAACGACTGGTTTCCTATAATCGGCTCGTTAGGGAAACCGCCGAAGCCCGACGCCGCCGTCCGAATCGAGATGAGCTTCACGAAATGCGAGGAGAATCCTTTGTACCGGTACGGCATCGCGGCCGATCCGGACCATTTCGGAGTCCGAAACTGTTACTTTCCGGTTCGGCGAGGGGGGGCGGTGACGCTGTACCAGGACGCGCACGTGCCGGAGTCGCTTCTGCCGGAGATAGCGTTGGACGGCGGGAAAGCGTTCGAGCACGGCACGTGCTGGGAGGACATATGCGACGCGATATTGGAGGCGCACCATCTGGTGTACATAGTTGGGTGGTCCATTTTCCATAAGGTGAAGCTGGTGAGAGAGCCGAGGAGGGCGTTGCCGAATGGTGGGAATTTGAGTTTGGGGGATTTGCTCAAATACAAGTCTCAGGAAGGCGTCAGGGTTCTGCTCTTGGTTTGGGACGATAAGACTTCCCACAGCAAATTCTTTATCAACACTGTAAGTATCATCAATTGCTCCTTTCAATCGCTATCCACGCTCTTCTTTCAATTCTAGTTTCCCCAACCCCAAAAGGCAAAAGTTAGTAGTGTTTTTTAATTAATACATAATAAAAAGTTATTTGGATAAATAAAAAATTTGCATTTTGGTTGGGGAAAAGCTAAAATAATGGTTTTTAGAAACGTTTTTTTCTTCGGATTTTTTCTGTAAATAAATGAAAGTTGTATTTAACGTTTTTAATGCAGGCTGGAGTGATGCAAACTCATGACGAAGAAACTCGGAAGTTCTTCAAGCACTCTTCCGTTTCATGTGTGCTCTCACCACGATATGCCAGCAGTAAGCTTAGCATTTTCAAACAGCAGGCATGGTTTAGTAATTGTTGCAATTATATATGATTACTTCGTTATTGTGTAATGTTTTGATCTTAAAAAATGGCTAATTGCAATAGCAAACATTGACAATCATTTATAGAAAACATCCTAATGCTGCAGTTTAATTTTCTTCCTATATCTGCAAAGTTAACCAATTATAAGCACAAAAGAATACAGTCTCTTTGTTTTTTTGTTGTATTAGTTTGTTGCAAATTTGAAGTATACGAAGCCTGATTTTTAATTTTTAGCTCAATGAACAAATTGCTGACAATTATCATGTGGCATCCACCTTTCAGGTTGTTGGAACCCTTTTTACACATCATCAGAAATGTGTGATTGTGGACACACAAGCGTCCGGAAATAACAGGAAGATAACTTCTTTTATAGGAGGTTTGGACCTTTGTGACGGCCGCTATGATACACCAGAGCATCGACTGTTTCGTGATCTTGACACTATATATGAGGGTGATTATCATAATCCAACAATTCCTGTGAGTATTTATATTCCTGGAAATTTTATTTTGTTTCAATAATAATGGGATAATTTTTGTGTTCTTCCTATTACATTATAGGTGAATTGATCATCTTAGGATATAGATGTATGTACAGATATAGAAAATGCCACCTTATAGTCAGTTGTGATTTCACGTCTTGGCGCTGCATAATTGTTCTTGGTAACTTACATATTGAATGATTGTTTCTTCTTCCTTTCTTTTTTAAATAATAGGCAGGAACTAAAGGTCCAAGGCAGCCATGGCATGATTTACATTGCAAAATTGAAGGTCCAGCTGCGTATGATGTGCTCACTAATTTTGAGCAGCGTTGGAGAAAAGCCACAAAGTGGTCAGAGTTGGGGCTGCGGTTCAAAAGGGTATCTCATTGGCATGATGACTCGTTGATAAAAATAGAACGCATCTCGTGGATACTCAGTCCTTCCCCATCAATTCCGAATGGCGACCCTGCATTATGGGTTTCCAATGCAGATGATCCTGAAAATTGGCATGTTCAGGTTACCTAGCCTGCACTTCCTAAAGTGAAGCTTATTTAATTTGATGACACTCATTCAGTTCTACTTAGTCTTAGCTGTTTATTCTGAATTTGACAGGTTTTCCGCTCAATTGATTCAGGGTCTTTGAAAGGATTTCCAAAAAATGTTCATGAAGCTGAAGCTCAGGTGTACTATTTTTCTTGGTTAAAACTGTACACAAAATAGAGACTAGATGCATTGCTTTTAGTGTAAAATGATTATAGTGGCATGCTTCATTGAATTTGAGATTATTATATTTATGATTGAATAGTTCTCTGAGGTTTGCTTATGTTGTAGAATCTTGTTTGTGCAAAAAGTTTGGTTATAGACAAGAGCATTCAAACAGCATACATCCAGGCAATCAGATCGGCCCAACATTTTATATATATTGAGAATCAATATTTTCTTGGATCATCGTATGCGTGGCCATCCTACAAAGAAGCAGGTCATAGATCCATCTCCAAAACTAGTACAATGAACACATCTTCATACAAATTTACATTGCCCAAAGTCAACTTTCTCTGCTGTAAACACTTTCTGTTTGTGTTTGTAAAGTTCAAATTAGCATATCATTTTGTACTTGAAACTAGATACAACTGTTTGTATTGTTTACATTTTATAACAATTCTTATGTAACAGAATTTATATATTGTGCGTTGCATAAATTGTTTTCCATTTACACATTGTACATGCAATAACTGCTTCCTGAATTACGGAAACATTTTGGCTGACATTGTCCTTATTAAATTTAACCTGTCATGCTTAGTGATCACATTTGCCTAAGAATTTTCGTCATGAACATTCTGCTGGTTTCCTCTACATCTTATTCATCAAACTTTTCCTAAAAGTCGTCTCCCTTTTTGGTTGGATCAGGTGCCGATAATCTAATTCCAATGGAGCTGGCATTAAAGATTGCAAGTAAGATAAGAGCAAATGAGAGATTTGCAGTGTATATTGTCATACCAATGTGGCCAGAGGGTGCCCCTTCATCTGCCTCTGTGCAAGAAATTCTCTTTTGGCAGGTAATGCATGCAATATTTCAATTTATTAATTACAAAGAAGTTAATATGTACTTTTGAAATGATTGTGCAATTTACAAACATTAAAAGGTTGGTAAAGGAGATGCCAATAAGCTTGTTTTTTATTGGTTAACATACGTCAAATTCAGTCTTGTTTAATAACAGGATCATGTGCCTGGGTAAACATGGTCAAATCATGTCCAGGATGGTATGTCTTCATGATTTTCTAGATGTGCTTTCGAAAAGCACTTGTATAATTACCTCTTCTCTTCATGCATATCTAACTTGGCATGTTTGTCCCAATATGTTAAATCAAGTGGGCATGGTGATCACAACTATTTATTTATATGGGAGAAAATGTGACTTATTTTACTGGTAAGATTAATTGTAATTGATATGACTAAATGCCATATTATATTAGTAGTCTTGGTCTTTTGCTTTTCTCAGGGGCAGACAATGCAAATGATGTATGAAATCATAGCAGAAGAGTTGAAATCCATGCATATTGAGAGTTCACATCCCCAAGATTACCTAAATTTTTACTGTCTTGGTAATCGGGAAGAACTGCCAAAGGAAGCATCAGGTTCACCTAATCAATCTTCAAAGAACGGAGATGCGGTAATCATACTCTGTGAAAGTTATTTCCATTTTTTTAATAAAAACCATCAATTTATAACTATGAAAATTATTAGAACCTAACATATATTGCACTTTTTCTTTGTGTACCCACACACACACACACACACACACACAGATATATATATATATATATATAGAGAGAGAGAGAGAGAGTATATCCTATATGAATGATTGAGGATGAGCACTAGCTCAATCCATCAATGGAATCCTATGAGTGAATTTGGTGGTAATATTTTTCTATGCTATGCAAAAAATTGTGAAATTAAGTTTTTTGCATGACCAACTTCCAGGTTTCTGCTTCACAAAAGTTTCAACGGTTCATGGTCTATGTACACGCCAAGGGAATGATTGTAGATGACGAGTATGTGATATTAGGGTCTGCCAACATTAATCAACGATCTATGGCTGGTTCAAGAGACACTGAGATAGCTATGGGGGCATATCAGCCCCATCACACCTGTGGCAAGAAGAAGCGCCATCCACATGGCCAGGTTTGCATATTCTTTCAGAGATTGGATGTATCTTATTGTATTTTCTGTTGCAAGAATAGCAAGTTTTGGTGGATGTCCCAGAGTTGGGCTGAAAAATGTAAAGTGTTGGTTTAATTCAGCATTGAACATTTCGATGCGTACATTTACAATTACAAGTCTAGGTAAAACAAGACTCACTCTAATTGACCAATATAACATTGGCATAATATAATTGCCAAAAAAAAAATGGCATAATATAATGGTATGCTCATAGTCTGAATAGAACTCACTCTTGTAGAAAATATTTGTCATTGGTCGCCTTTGATTTGGATAAAAGAAGTTCATGATTGCTAAACTGACTGAATTGATCTATACGTTTCCAGGTATATGGGTATAGAATGTCTCTGTGGGCAGAACATTTGGGGATGTTAGATGATTGCTTCAAGGTGCCTGAAAATTTGGTTTGCGTGAATAGTGTGAACAAGGTTGCTGAAGATAACTGGAGGAAGTACACGGCGGAGGAGTTTACACCATTGCAGGGGCACATCCTTAAATACCCTGTTCAGGTAGATGCCGATGGAAAGGTAGGCCCCCGGCCTGGACACGAGACTTTCCCAGATGTTGGCGGCAAGGTGCTCGGATACCGCACCACCCTTCCTGATGCTCTAACTACATAGGGTTCACCAAATTTCTTGTTCGTAACTTGATGTGCTTTCATTTTGACATAAAAGAGGGTAAAAAAATAGTTCAAAGACAGATTACAGGAGCCTTCTCCAACTGAGTGTAGGCTAGCTTGTAATCAGTTACCAACACTGTACAAGGTATAATGTGTAATCTGGTGTACCATTCAATTCGTTATTTTTTGGGAATAAAGGTTCTTAAATTAATGAATTTTGTTATAGAAAAACAGATAAAGCAATTTGTTAGAACTTAATCTAGAGGATTTGTGCAAATTTGTCTTTCTATCTTGCTAGAATTTATGCCCAAGTTCTAGTCGTGCATCTTGAAGTTGTAACCCACAATATTTGCTTAAGGCAAGTAATCAGTTTGGTAGAATCCAAGTGACATTCTTTATTATCATTCATATCATATCTACTTCGGTGCACGCAAATGGATGAAGATTTCTTACAATTCTCCTGAGAGGTTCCTTGCTTAGGCAAGCGGGCAATTGGATGCCCGATTGCAGGGAGAGGCAATTGTTCGAGACCCCCCAATTGTAGGGATTCCGATTGGAGGCAAATATATTATTATCAAATGAAAAGCACTCAAATTAGATCATGTGCACCACAAATCTACAATTTCAAATAAATTTCACCAAATACGTTCCGTTACTTCATAACATAGATTATTAAGCTCTACATACAACCTTCCAAAAAAAAAGTAAAAAAGAGAGAAATATAAGATAATCCTCACAGAGATTTCAAACAAACAAACTTAATTAACGGTAACTTTTCCCACCATACCAGCTCCCTGGTGAGGGGAACAGTAGAACGTGTAGCTGCCTTTTTCAGTCAAGGTCACAGCGTATATCTCTCCTGGGGCATTGAGGAGGTCCTCCTCACTCATGGAGATCTTCCCCGCGTCTACTCCGCCGGGAATCTCGTCCTCGTCGAACACAACATTGTGGGGGAACCCGGCGTTGTTCTTGAACACTATCTTCTCTCCGGCGCTCACGCTGAAGCTGTTGGGAACGAAAGCCAACGACCCGTCGCTGCCACCAAGCAAGACCTCTATGGCCATAGCATTGCTTGCAAGGATTGCGCTTGCGGCGGTGGCCGCAACGGCGACACCCACATCCTTGAGTGAAGCCTTGACGCAAAGCCTTGGGACTGGAGAGGCTGACACTTTAGCAATAGCGCTAACTTTGGCTGCCCCGGCTGCCTTGAGGCCGGTGAATGATGGGATGGCAACAGCTGCAGAGGTGACAGTAGCCATGGATAAGAATTGTTATCTCTCTATCTTTTTCTGGTCTTTGTTTTTGTTGCGAGTTGGAGAGGATGATCAGCAGAAGAAGAGAGAAAGCCTTGTTTTTTTTTATAGGATGAGAGGAAGGGAGATTGAGTGTGTGTGGTGTGGATTTGTTGAGGAATATGTGATTAGATAATGAATGGCTACGGTGTATGGGTGGAGAAATGGGTTATCTACGGAGGATTGTCGCTATTGGCTGCCTCGGATGCTATCCAATGACGCGGTTTAGATTTCTCTTGTGAGGTGGAAAATGAACAACCTTTTTTTAAAAAAAAAAAAAAAAATTCTAAGCGAACAGCCATTATTTGCATGTCTACGAGTGCTCTCTTCCTTGACCTTGTAAGTTGTGACCTTGGAAGATTTTACGTTCGTATAATTGTGTCTGCTTGAGAATCTTTTGACAGATATTTCTTTCAATGTGAGGTGGTAATTCAGCCAATCGTGGTTGTTTTTCTTCTTCGCCTGGCAAAATTTTCAGCCTAACTGGTGGCCATAAGATAAATACCACGTGAATATACATTAAAGAATGCTAAATAAAATACCACGTGAATATACATTTTAGTTGTCAATGTGACGAGTGTTATATAGACTACCAGCCTACCACGTTAGTTAGTAAACATGACACCTAGGCGTCAAGTTAGCTAAATATTATGGGTACATTTGAGAGTGCGTTTTTTTTAAAAATAATCTGCGATTTTAAACTAAATCACAATTTTAGAGTGTTTGGGATTGCGATTTGAAAATCGCAAATTTTAAAATCGTGAAAAAATCTGTGATTTCTATAAGCTGATTAAAGGGTGCTTATTCAAAAAAGTGCGAATTTAAAACAAAATCACGATTTCTATTAAAAAGATATTTGGCTCAATAGTTACCTATTTTGTGCAGGAATTAAAAAAAAAATACCAAGAATATCCACTTAAAACATATATACCCTTCTTGTCTCTTTTCTCTCTCAGTCTCTTCTTCCTTTCTCCATTGTTGTTCATCATCTCTTCACTTCTCTACCATGTAAGAATCTGACCTTAATATTTTCTTTCTCTCCATATAACTCTTTTGTGTGTGGTGTTTGGTGTTGTTTTCTGTGATTTGTATGATTATTGTACCTTTTTATATATGTGTTTATGTTTTTCGATCAATTTTTATAGAATAATAAGCGTTTGTGATTTTTTTCTCAAAATTTTATTTAGATTACCGTACAAGTACAGTGTTAGCAATTTTTTTTTAGAAAAAAAAAACCATAAAAATTTTACGTATTTTTTTTTTTTTTGGGCAGTGTACAGTAACAATTTGTGATGAATTATTTTATTTTATTTTTAAATGCCACTATAACAATTTGTAATTTTTTTAATATATATTTTTAATGGATAATGCACAATGATAATTTGTGATTTTTTAAATTTTTTTTACTGTGCACTACACAGTGATCCGCCATTGTGCATCGGATCACTGTGCATTATGCACAGTGATGAGCACAATAACAATTTGCAATAATTAATGACTTTTTAAGTTTTTTTTTAGTACTGTTTCGTTTCAATGTTTGTAACAACTCACATGTCCATATATGAAATACGAGTGAAGGATAAATTATAACTAAATGTTTTTATAATTCATACTTTTGTTTCCATAGTTGTTAAAAATGGAGGCATACAGACAATGTTAGTTATTTTACTGTTAAATAAATGTCCTTATTAGTAATTTGGCCATGAAACCGCAATTATATGCTAATGTTATCCAAATACTCAATTAATAAAAAAAATACTTTTTAACATGTTTTACCAAACGCCTATGCGATTTTAAAAACGAAATTTTTGAAAACGCAATTTTTAAAATCACATTTATTAAAATCACACTCCCAAACGGGCCCTATATAAATTTCATTTTCTAAAAGTGCCATAAGATAATCGTAAACCCGTCCAAGAATAGTTGTACCATAATTTGAATGATAGAGAAGTCTAAATTTTGTTACACTGCTTTGAAAATATGTGTACCATATTTTGTTTCTGCCCCGATCTGGAGATGCTTCCTTACAAAATCTAAATTGTCTCTTGCCATCGCAACCTTGGAAATATGTGGCCTATGCAGCATTCCTGCGGCAGAATTTTTTTGCTGAAATAATCTACTTACAAGACAAATCACCAGTCTTCTGTTGCTAAAACTGCCTGTCAAGAGCTGATGACCACAAAAGCAAACGATCCCAAAGCAAATATTATGGCAATACAATGCCCCCTCTTCTACAGGAATGTAAATTTTACTTGCAAATCTCACCCTTTGCACCTATTGAGAGACTTGCTTGTGACTCTCTCGAACTCTAAGGCAATTGCTAGTAACATTCTTTGAAGGCTCTAATTATATGCAAAGTACCATTGTAGCAAACAAGTTTATCACTCAACTAAGTTACAACAAGCAATCCTTGGATCCAATATTGCTGCAAATAGCTATTAAAAAAAAAAAAAAAACCTTTAACAAAGGACCTCACATTTCTTCAATCAAAAAAATTTCTCTGCTTGTACCCTCCAATCAAAATTAAGCAGAATGGACAAGCACATGATCAATCATAACAGCATCTCAAGTCTTTTCTTCCAGTCAAACATGCAGGACATCAACAATAACTGATCAATCCATAGCTTTCCACCCTATGGTATATGTATTTGCAGAAAATTGGTAGATTTAATTCATGCTGCACATACAGATAGCCAGACCAAACTAGGTTTCCAAAGAAACAACCACTGTATGAATATCCAGTCAGACTAGGGCTACACGCCTTTCCTAGTTGGATAGTCACTTGAAGAATGCTTCCAAAGAAGGAAAAAGTCTCAAAGCACTTGTCATTCTTAGACTTTCTCACTTTCATATGGTGCCATTCTTCAAATTAAATTCCTAATTTGTAGGTTGTATTGTTTATTAAATGGTTATTTCGTCTAGAGGGACCAAATCCACACCCAGCCTATGCCCAACAAACACAAAACCACGACTGTAACCAGAAATAAATGAACTGCAGCTTCGAGATTAGACCCCAAAAAAAAAGAATATTTTCAAACAAATTTATGTCTGCGTATCAAAATTCTAAATCTCCATAGCTATCTAGAGATAGCCCTGTTTCCAGAGGCTTCAAAAACAACATATTGGAGTCAATAATTAACATTAAGAGTAATTATGCAAATTAATAAACATTGTTTACATGCTTTACATTTTATCGATTTCAATTGATAAGTCCAACGTACACTTACTAATTACAGTTATCAACATGAAAACAGAACATTTACAAATGTGACAGAAAGAAAGTTGCCAAGAACAAGGAAAGGAATGTACACCACTCCGTACGATCATTATCACCTCATTATATCTGGAAGACATCATTTCTATCATCTTCATCATCTATATCAAGGTAGTTGAAGCCAACATCATCCCATTTAGGATCTCGATAATTGAAGCTTGGGTTCACATAACACTTCATCTCGTGGAACAGGTTCAAATTATCCACCAGCTTATGAAATATATTACACCCACAACACTGCCAACAAGTTTCACATTGTTTTTAATCAAACAACCAATAATTTAACCCCCCCCCCCCCCAAAAAAAAGGGTAAGGTAAAGAAAAATAGCCATTCAACTGAGCCCAATTTTTTTTTTTTTCGATGAATAACCGAGCCCAATTCAACCTTGAAAAGAAATCAACACACTGTTATATGTACGAGAAGCTATTTTCGTTTATTTTTCTCGAGTTTCTCACAAACCAAACAGGCTTCAGAAAGAGAATTGAATTACCTGCACAAACACTGTACCGTCAGTGTAGGCATGGGGATTGATAGCGCGAGTGGTTCTCTGGCCACAAACGTTGCAGGTGAAGGCGACGCGCATACGCCTACGTGGCGACTTGGTGAAGAGGGACCACGGGAAGGTGGAGATCTTCTCTGTACTCGATCCGTCCTCGGCTCCGGCTGGAACCGACGGACCCTCCATACCCGACCCGGTAGTCCAACCCCCAACGGACGCCGCGCTCAAAACCAATCCCATCGCCTCATCCTATTATTCATTTCCCAAAAAAAAAAACCTTATTTACCAATCTCCCCACCATCAAATTAAAAAATAAAAATAAAAGAAACAAAAACCCGATGAATACAAGGCAATTACCTTGGACAGAGTCCGATTGTTGAAGAGCGGTACTATGCTGGAGTCTTTGGAATCCGATTGGAGATCGGAATCGTTGCCCTCCTCTGAATCCAAACGAACCGTTTCGGTCAGAAATTGAGAGAATAAGAAATTAGATGCACTGTGATAAAGGGTTTGGGAAAAGCTTACTCTTGGAAGACAGGGGAAAGCGGACGAGTCTTGGAGCATCGGATCTCCTTGGGGAGAAGATCGACGGTGGAGAAGAGGAGGAGGAGAGGATGGTCGAAGAGGCGCCTAGGGTTTCCATGGCGATCACGGCAGATTCTGCAGGGTATAGACAGGTTTGTGTGGTTCGGGAATTTTTTAACGGAGGGTTGCTAAGAGCTGTTGGCTATTTTTTTTTTTTTTTTGAGAAAGAGCTGTTGGCTATTGATCCTGTAACTAACGACTTTTCTAGTTAGCAATTATCCGTTACCCGCTATGATATTCGTACCAACTTGTAATTAATATAATTACAATTTATTATAATTAATTTTGAAAAACATATTTCTTATTTCTTAGTATTTAGTTTGATTGAAAATCAGAATCAAACTGAAAAGATTTTAGGTTGATCTCCAAAACATTCTTTAGTTTTTTTTTTTGTTTTTTTTTTTAATTAAGGTTTTCCTTCTTGTATACATTTTCTTTCGTAATTCATTTTCTATTATCACTCGAGTTGATTGGAAATCGTCGTTGATTGTTCTTGAAATTAGCCGGAAACTGCAATGGTTGCCAGAGTTCAACGAAACCATTCTTTTTTTTTTTCTTGTTTTTTTTTACAATGATTTGAGACTATTAAGTAAATATTAATTATAAGATAAAAATATGATTTTTAGCATTACTCTTAAGTCTTCAATGATTCTTCGTCATTTTAGGGTTTTTTTTTTTCTTTTTTTTTGACATTTCCGTACAAGAGGGGAGAGGAAGATTCGGCTTCATTAAGTATGGTCCTAACTGATTGAACTACCTCTTGAAAACTTTCGTCATTTTAGTTGAAATAAAGAGAATGCTACCTAAATCATGATAAAAAAATAAAATTGCTTCACCTAATATAATAAAAATCTAAAAAATGCTCAACATTTACACGTACAAGGAAATTTGAATGATTTGGAAAATGCAGTTTTTTTTTTTTTCTTTAATTCATAGGTTAATAACTTAAAGCTATAAATAAATAAAATATTTTCGTTGAAGATTAGATAACAAATGATATATGACACAATTGTTGGAATTGGGTGCATCGCAATCGCATATCCCATCATGATTCATGCATACTATCATAGGATAACTACCTATAATTGCAAATTAGACAAAGCACCCCAACTTTTTTCCCAAAAGAAAAACATAAAGAGAATATTCAATTTCATACACTATTTGTGATTGGTCCTGTTGGAAAGTTGTTGTCTTTGTGGCTGGTCCAACAGGAATTAATAATGTCTGGCTTTCCATGACACATACAAGATCTAATAATTATATATATTGGGATTGAGGAATCTGTAAACAATGACTACCCAACTTGCACTTCTAAATTAAGGAGAGGTCTCCTTATGATCATGAGTTTCCCCATTCTATTTCCAAATTTTAGATCAATTTCTTCATCGTAGAACTAGAAATCTATGTACAAAGCTTAATCATTCGTGAGATTATTATACAAGAATCATATTGTTTAAATTGTATTAAATATTTTATTCTGGTTTAGCCAGATTAAATAATTCTATTGAGTTTGAACTGTTAAAGGTTTGCATGAATGATATCCCAAGTCGAGCTCTTGTAACCGACCTTGTGAATGTTATGAGGCGTGACATAAATGAAATGAAAAAATTAGACTAATTACATTAATTAGTAGATTTCTGTGTAATTGATACACCTAGATTATTTAATTGCATTACTAAAAATATGATTTCTAAAAAAAATAAATAAATAAACAACAAAGCTTAATATTTTAAAAAGTAAACTAGATTCCTTTCCATTTATTGACGGATTCAGATATTTTCAAATTATTCAAAATATGAGATTCGTATCTAATGGTTCAAATAAATATAAAAGTTTGTAGGTTATCAAGGCAAACAATTTAACACGTTGAAAACTAAAACTAATTTATTCGATAACATATAAATTTTTACATTTATTTAGACTATTAGATGAAATAGAATACCCAAATTTTAATATTTTATGTGTCTGAATCCTTTATTAACAATCATACTATTTAAAATTAAGACAATTATTTTATAATCATGAGACAAAAAGCAGTTAGCTTGGATTCGAGTACACGAGGTGAGTCAAAATGGCGGACGTATTAAACCCATTGAAGTTGGACCCAGCAGCCGCCGTGTACGCACCCATATTGGGGAACACTAGCCAGTCATTGACCTGCAGCTCCGGTAGCTGGTGGCCCGTCAAAACTGTGTCAAGCGCATCGCACGTGGGCCCAAAAATCGTTGAACTGAAAGTCCTAGCGCCCTTGCACGTGGGGTTTGCACGGTTGGATGTGCACGCAAGAGGCGTGCATGTGACGGTTGCATGGTCGTACAGAATGCAGTTCATGGACCCGTATATCCCGTCGTTAATCCAGTACTCCCTAAGTTCGCCCCGTACACGCTTCCCGATAATGTTCGTGGCTAGTGTGAAACCCGATTCGGCAAAGAATCGGCCCGGCTCGGCCATGACAGTTAATCCCGATTCGTTTCCAAAATACGATTTCAGAGCGGCTTTCACGGCGGAAGCCGCTTCGTTGAATTGCGGATCTGCCGTGAAGCCGCCCCCAATGTTCAGCACGCGCATTCGAGGCATGCCAAGCCGAGTGGCTGTCTCGAAGGCCGTTTTAGCTGCCGCTATGGCTCGTTGGTACGCGCGCGAATTCGTGGCCCCACTTCCGATATGGAAGGATACGCCGACGACGGCGAGCCCCGCGGACTGAGCAGCTTGGAGGAGCGGCTTGACTTCTTCGGGAAGCGCGCCGTACTTGGGACCCAACGGGCAGCGCGCTCCACCATCATCCGGAGCTTTGATCCGAATCAGCAAAGCACATTTCGGGTGCCACTTTCGGATCTTCTCGACCTCGTCCCTCGAATCGAAAGTCGTCAGGTTCACGCCAACGCTTGCCCCGTACCTGATGTGAGACTCGGCCTTACAAGGGTTCGCGAAGATGATCCGATCAGGAGAAACCCCGAGCGCGAGAACGGACTCAATCTCGGCCCGACTTGCGCAGTCAAAACCGGAACCGAGCGCTGCCATGGTGCCGAGGAAAGCCGGGTCTGGGTTGCACTTGACGGCGTAGTAGGGCCGAGCCATTGGGAGAGCCCGGGTCCACCTGTCTACGAGACCTGCGACCGCGCCTAAATCAAGCACGTAAAAGGGTTCTCTGGAATCTTGCTTGCTGAAAACGATGGACTGTATGAAGTCGATCAAGCCACCTTTTGATAGGGCCGTGACCCTCTTACCCCGCACCCCTGGCGCACCCATTATAGCCTGGAGGCTCTTTGGGCTGGAACCCATGGCTAGTGATGGCTTAAATACGGTACACGAAGAAAAAGGAAAAGATTTAGGGATTGGGAGTTGAGAGAATGTATCTTAGACTTGGAGGGAATATATAGGAAGAGAAGAAGGGTCCGCCACTACTAGCCATTTGGTGGACAAAAGGGGAAAGGAGGTCTATAATTGAGTCGCCTTTTGAGCCTAATAGAATCTGAACAAAGTTCGTTTTATAAAGTGGGATTAATTTATCAGTAATTAATCTCCGTATTACCTCTAAATCCTTTTAAATATATTTATAATTATAGGAGATGGAGTCATATCTTAGCGTTTACCAAACTACATGGGAATTAACCTGACCATTGATATCGGTGATCTGATCTGATTTGGGTGAGTTTTTATGTAATTTGAAAAGTGAGATTAGGAGGAAGAGTTTTGGGTGGACTAAAACTCTGGTGGCCAAGTTGGCGGTATGTTCGAATTGATTCTAAGCGCGGAAACAACGCGTGAGCGGCGAATGGGGACGAACCGCTGAGCCTAGCTAGGTGCAAAAAAGTAGAAAAGAAGAGAAACTGCTGATTCTTTATTTCTTTGTCTCATATTCCATAGAGGATGCGTGAGATACCTATATATACCATAATACCATTCTGAACACAGATAATGGGTTTTATTCTTTTCAAACACCTACACAAACTTCCTTTCTTTCTTTCTTTCTTTCTTTCTTTCTTTTTGTATCATATTTTTGATGTCGTCATGACTCATGTCAATCGTGGCTTTGAATATTTCAATGGACCGTTTTCGAAGCATTTTGAATAATTTTGATGGGGAAAAGTCATATATTGGACCTATAAGAATTGGACCAAGATTTGGGAAAAGCGTACGTTCTAGTGCCTCTTTTATCTCTACTTTTATTCCTTTAAGATAGATGGAGTTTTACCATTATATTATTCCTTTGATGCGAGGCTCATAATCCCATGAGCGATAGGTGTGGTTTTTTAAGATTATCTATCACTTTTATTTTTCACCAATTCGATTAAAACTATCATGTCAAGGCAACAATTTTTTTTTTGAAAAGCATAGAACGATTATTATAGATAGTAAAACAATATTAAGTGCAATGCTTAACAGAAATAATATCTTAAATACGTAAGGAAATTTTCTCAATTAGCCATTTTTTCACGGTGAGAGATATTGTTTCTTTTGCAAGGCGATGGGCTGTCTTGTTGAGGTTTCGTCTAACATGATTAACTTTCAAACTATTAAGACAATTTAGCACACTTTAGCTTCCTCAACAAGATGTCCATAGTGAGTCCAACTCCTCACATCCTTCTTGAGTGCATACACCATTTGGAGAGCATCACTCGTGACACAAATGGGCTACTCTCAAAGTCGCAAGAGCCTTTATAATATCTGGCTCAATAATATGATTTTTAGGCGAAGACAAAATCACCAGAACCTCGACAATTTTAAAATTTATATATATATATATATATTATATGGCGCCCCTTGATTTCGTCCCTGCATGTAGATATTAATCGTCTTTATTGAATGGAATGTTAACAAAGCCTCCCTTCTTGAATTTGTTCATTCTCAAACCTAAGTCAATGTCCGCCAATTTGAAAAACAGAAAAAACGTTTAGTTCCCTTTTCAAGAAAACCCTGCCCAGTTTGCTAATACCTACTACCGTTTAGTTAGCTCTTGACAGTCTTTTTTTATTATTATTATTTATTTATTTTACAAGCACGAGCATAGAAAAGTTTTAAAACAAAGTTTTGTTTATATTGATACATGATAACTGTATTATTAGAATATTATTAAATCATTCTTTTCTTGTTAGAGCATTCACATTGGTTTATGTATATTTTTATGCAAAATGGCTAATTAATGACATAGATTAAAAAAAAAGAAAAAAGAAAAAAGAAGAAGATAATCGGATGTATGATGTCTTTTAAAAATCATTAATTAAACTAGATAAAATGGGTTTTGATGAGCAATTTTGCATAAAAATATACATAAACCAATGTGAATGTTCTTACATATGTTGAATCGATATTTCAATAAAACTATTCTATCTTTGAGGGGAAGCATTATACTTTTAACTAAATGATAAATAATTAAATTCAATACTTTTTTTGTAAGCTTGATTTGTTGGAATAATTGATCATGTAACAAGTATGATTTGCTAATAAGAAAAGGCAACAAATTTGTTCTTAACTCTTAAGCAAAACAAAAAAGAAAAGAAAAATCCTTTATTTTGAAGTAAGAGTAAATTTATATTACTATAAGTTACCAAGTCAGGTTGTATTCGTTTATACTATGATTTCTGAAAGACTTTAATATAATGTCTGAATTGAGTAGCTAGGAGCTTGGAATAAGGCCGGAATACATTTGAGGTGGAAGGCATGCATTTTTTGTTGGGCATCTTTCAGCTCCACAAGGCAGTAGACAGTAGAGTTGATATATTTTTAGGAAGATTATTATTTTTATTGAATCTGCCCTGTAAAAATAAAATCAAACAAAGGGATTTATTATTTATTCCAAAACTCTTAAAAGCATCCCAAGCTCACATGCACCACTTCTGATGGGAGACGCATATCATAAAAATCACTGCATCCAAAGGGAAAATGTTTACAATGTGCTTCTCAGGAAAGTATAAGACATAATCTATTTTTATTTTAACAAGGAACTCTAAAGTAAGGTCACTTCGTAAATTCATTTATGAATTGAAGAACAAACCTTAGACTTGTACAAGGCCCACCCCGACACAAATTAATGGGTAGATTTCGGCCTTTGCAACAAGGAAGAAATCGTTTGCATCCAAGAAATTTGAACTTTAGACCCAATGGGAATTCCGACCAATAAAGAAAAATTCTTTCAGTTTTGAAGTCCACTAGCCCATTCCTTGTCAAAGTGGCCAACCTCTTGGAGTTGGGACCTAACAGACTCTTAAGAAGTACTGCTTGCTTGGACTTTACAACAAAAATGTAATCTTGGCCCATACAAATACCCAACCCATATAAAAGCCCAAGAAAAATAAATATCCGATCCCCCTTCCTGCTATGTATATACATGTAGTTGTTTTACCCATTGTTTGCGATATCCCAATGGAGTAGATTTGATTTTTCTTTTACACTCTGTTGTTTGGATGATTAGAGGTTTAATAGGAATCATAGGATTGTTAGTTTTTGTGACTTCGTTAGTTATTATGATTACGATTTATATTATTTTGTTATTATTATTATTATTATTTTGCATTTACAGAAAAAGAAAGGTGTTCTTGGTTTTGTCGAATGAGTTTTTGAGCTATTTAATCAAAGGCGTTGCAGGTATGCTCTGGATGTGAATTGCAGAGGCCAAAATATGTTCTTATGCACAAGAGATTGCTGCATGTAAAAATGAGAAATTATGCAAGTGGGGAACCAAGACAATTTATGCCTTTTTTTTTTTTTTTCAATAATGAGGATGATAAGTGTTAAATTACTAGTTATCCCAAAAGCTTAATCATATGAAGAGGTAAATTTAATCATTTAACCATTACTTTAATACTCCCCCTCACGTGTGAGCTCAAACTCTCTTTTAATAGGTGATGCTCAACACGTGGAATATTTAATTTTAAATGGGGGTGATTTAATAGAGTCAAGGTTCGATGTTTTGTTTGTTGTCCCAATGGTTGAGCTTCTTTCCTTCTACAAACAATTTGATTACGGCTCATTAGTACTCCTAAGATTACTTTACATGCTGTCATAGGAGGTTGAGAGACATAGATAATATTTTCATATTGAGACTCAGCTTTCCTGCAGCTGCAAGATTGGCCTTTGTACGCAATTGCGCTCGATCGCATCTGGACTGCACTCGATCGCACGACTTCTCTATTTTCTTAATTCAGTACTGTTATTGCGCTCGATCGCACAACTCTTTTCTTTTCTTCATTCAATACTGTCATTGCGCTCAAGCACACAACTCTTGTATTTTATTCATTTAGTACTATCAGTGCACAACTCTCAAAAGAGTGCACACAGGCCCAGTGCGCTCGATGCGCGCACTCTCTTGAGAGCTTGATATACTTTAACAATAAGCATGATCATAACAATAAGCATGATCAAAATAGTCAGTTGAGAGTATCAATGTGAAGTAATTAGTAATCATTTTCTTATTCTTTTACGTTGGCCTGCTTGTGTTCCCACCCCTACTGTGACTTCCTTATTGTATCCCTCATTAACCCACTCATTATAATGATTTTCACGCAAACTTGTTCAAATTATATGTGATAACTACCATGGATAGATAAATTTTTTGTTGGTCTTGTAATGAGATAGGTTGTCTTTACAACACTAACTTCCTGTTTTCAATTTAAATGTAATGGCCGTTTTAACATTGCTAAGCTTACTTTTTGGCTTAAGGGTGAGGGTTCTAATTACTGACTGAAATTATTACTTTTTGCAGGTCGTCACAAGTAAGGACATTTTAATATTTTGGACCGTGGCATCTCATGGAAGAGGCTTTGAGTTAATAAGATAAGGCTAAGTTTTTTTTTGGGTTCGAATTGTCTCTAAGGTAGGAGGCAATAAAGTGATGTTCAAGGACATTGTGGACCATGTGTGCTTTACCAAAAGTTTTTTTTTTTTTTTGTTTGTTCTTTTGTGTTGCTTGTCTCTTTTACTTATCTTAGTCCATTTGCTTCTATTTCCATTGAATATCTATAGAAGGCGGCCTTGTTTATATAGGTCTCTTGATGAAATTTCATTATCTATTTAGGAGGGAGGAAGGTGTGCAAGTTTTGAGCATTGTTCTGGCTTATCAAGTGATACGTATTTAATGTATCTAGCCACGAGTTATTATTAGCTCACACTCTGGTCGATATCTTTCTTATTAGTTTTTCTTGGGTAAAAATTTTGGTTTTCATGCGTACGTGTACCATCCTTGTTTTTGCCACCTAGCTCTGAAACTGTACAAAAAAATTGAGGATGCTAGTTTTGTTGGACTGACTTGTCTTTGAGAGCAGCGTGCTTTTGGTACTGAGCAAGAACTCTCTTCTTTCGTTTTAGTTTATTGATTTCTTATGGTATCAAAACTATATTTTTGGCATTTTTGAAGTATTGCTATTTTTCTTAAAAGTGAATGGCCACATGTTAGAAGAAGCTAGAAGGAATATATAAATTTTACAAGAGAGCTGAAACAATAGGAAGCTAATTTGGGTTAACTTCCCCACACTATGGATGATCAAAATGAAAAGATAATCATATGTCTTCTAATAAATAAAGCTTATTTATGATTGAATATTCTTTATAAACTTTGTATTTAAATTAAAAAAATAATATTTGTATTTAAATAAGATTAATAGTCGAATTTAAAAAATGAGCAATGAAAGGGCATTTTTTTTCCCGCCAGAATGAAAATTGAGTGTGGATTGTCACGGACAAGGACAAGGAGTAATGAGCTAGGGACGCTTTTTCCAGGCCGAGTCCCACAAAACCAAAGTGGTCCCCATCAGCGCGTGAGCAGACCTGTGTGTCTGTCTGTACTCTGTACACGTTTCGAACTTGAGGCGCCCCCACGTTTTAATTGAAACGACAAGTAGGCCACGTTCTTGTTTTCAGTCCCAATACACAGAATAAAAGAAATCACTCCGACGGACTCCATAGAAATCTCTCCGTTTACGGTTTACCCATTGGCTATTGCCCGCGGGTAACCCAGAGCCCCAATAGCGATTAGATGGATCCATCTGTACAATGCCTTTCGACAGTTTGCACGGTACAGTTGTCGGAGCTGTAGGGGGTTACAGCTGGCTGGGTCATGACTCATGAACTCATGGATCATGGATCATGGATCGAGAAACTCCACTTTCTCAGAATCTCAATTGTTTTTATTTATTTATTTATTTTTTATTGGTATCTGTGTGTGGTCATACGTAGAAAGTGTAAAGCAGAGAGAGATAGTGTGTGTGTGTGATGGATTGACCATATCTAGTCCCGCATCAAGATTGATTAAAATTAAAGCTGACATACTCTTCAAAGATTGAGAAACTCCACTCTCTCTCTCTCACAATTATTATAAGGGTAATTATGACTTTTTACTGGCCACTGCCCTCTGTAGCGTAGAGTGAACCGTGCGCCAGGAACCACGTGCCTACGGAAACAAACGTTGCCCAAAGTGTGAAAATAAAATATTGAGAAGCAAGGAGAAAGACTGAAAGACAGAAATGGATAATTTTGAAGCTGATGTTGAATCGTTGATGAGGGTGGCCTTGCATGGAAATGGATAGTTTTGAAGTTGATGTTGATGAGGGTGGCTTTGCATGAAAATGGATAGTTTTGAAGTTGACGAGGAAGGACATCGTTGCGCGCAGGTTTTGAAAATGGTTCAAAAATTTTATAAAAGCCATCCACCCTTCATCATCTTGATGGAAGAATTATCACCACTCATTTGGGCAACAATTTGGCTTGCGAGCGTCGGATTTTTCTATCTTTTGCTTGTGTCATTTGGGCACCATTTTTTTGATGGACACTCCTTGAAGTTAACCTTTTATCATAAGATGCTACCGTTCAGTACAATGGCTTAACCTGTTTCTTTACGTGGGCTAACGGGCCTTCCCTTTCCTATTCTCCAAAGCACTTAACACTTTTTATTCACTTCGGTCGCAGGCATGAGCAGTTGATCTTCACAGAAGAGCTAAAGAATGATGACGAGGGAGTTGTTTGCATGGTGTGCAAGGAGAAAGTAGAGGGTCCTGGATACAAATGCTCTGCATCTGAATGCAACTTCCAGCTTCACAAATCATGCGCCCAGCTGTCCCGCGAGATGCACCACCCCTCGCACCCAGACCACATCCTTATTCTTCAGCGGCCAAATTTCAATCCCAGTAATTGTAATGCTTGCGGTAAAAGCTGCGGTCCTACAAGCATCTTTTACCACTGCGAGGAGTGCGATTTTGTAATTGACACCGCATGTGCTATCCGCACGCAAGTTAATAATACCAACAATTGCCAACATGCATTCGTCCTCTTCTTTAAGAAGATCCACCTCACTTTTGAAGCCTGTGGTCGGGAAGGCTCGTTAGCCCACGTAAAGAAACAGGTAAGCCATTGTATTGAACGGTAGCATCATATGGTAGAGGGTTAACTTCATGGAGTGCCCATAAAAAAGATGGTGACCAAATGACACAAGCGAAAGATAGCAAAATCCGACGCTCGCAAGCCAAATAGTTGCCCAAATGAGTGGCGATAATTCTTCCATCTTGTCCATGTTCTAACTCTACTGGTACGGTGGTGTGGCATCGATGCTGATCATGTTCTAACATGTAAATGGGTTTTATTCTTTTCAAACGCTTACACAAGCTTTCTTTTTTTCTTTTTCTGTATCATAGTTTTGATGTCATCATGACTCATGTAAATCGTGGCTTTGAACATTTCATTGGACCGTTTTATAAGCATTTTCATAGGGTAAAGTCATATATTGGACCTTGATGAGGAAAGAGGGTACGTTCTGGTGCCTCTTTATCTTTCCTTTTATTTGTTTAATTCAGATGTATATAGACGAAGATAATGCTAAAAGATTTTATTTTTGTTTTATCATTATATTATTCTTTTGATGTGAGATTGTTGTTGCATATTTGAGATTACGTTACATAACTTAAAAAATATTTTTAGTATCTAAAAAAGTATATCAAATAAAATGTTGGAGTTAGTGGCTTATATTAACACCAGTGGAGAGCCAAGTAAACGGAAGCGTAGTGAACGTCGCGATAGCAACGTTCACGGAGCGGGAACTAAAATGTTAAGCAATTCATGATGAAGGAGGAACTAGGCACCCTCTTGGTCCATGGACTATTCGGCCACACCGGAAACACAACAAGGGCTGCTTCTCATATTTAAATTCAACCCATGATGTCTTACCTGCGAGACTTAATGCTCTTCCATGATCAAGCGGTTTCATCAAGTCAAGAGTAACTCTCAACCGTAAGCAGCTTCCTCAACCTGTGCCATCCCTTGCAACATCGACATCTTCAAGTTGTCCCAACGATTCTCCAATCTTTGTGCCAACGCTTTTATTCATGCAAAGAAGCAGCATGTCGTGTACTTGGATCCAAAAGGGTGAGTGTGTAAATTCCATTTGGGACGGCTTTGTGCTTCCATCAAAGTCATTCAAAACCAAAATCTGCTTGTCGAACGACCACAGCCTGCCCTCCATCACGCTCCGTTTATCGTTCTCATCCACAAACTCAAAAAGCCATATATTGTCTCTCAGTTCCTTAAATTTCACCCATCCTACTGTACGCCATATAATGGAGAAAACAAACATAAACGCCTCTTTGTTGACATTCTTATCTGTCCATACCTTCCCAATCAAGCACTTCCCTCCTGCCTCTCTCCCTCCTGCGACGTCACCTTCTTCTACTTGAATCCCTCTTTTCTCCCCATCAGTGAGGGAAATCTTCCCACACATTTCTCCTAATTCATCTTCCATACCTCTCACTCTGTCACCAAGTAGCCTTCACCGTACCTCCAATCACCGTAGAACGGTAGGAGACTAGACCCTCAAAATCGCCGTTTCTCTAGAGAGAAACCCTAACGAGGACTTGAGATGCATAATGATTAGTGCTAGATTAGTATGCTTGTTTTCTTTTAACTAATTTTATAATTTAAATTTATTTTCATCTTATTTTTTATTATAGGTTGTAAACAAAATTCTTTTTTGTTGTGAATACAATATTCAATGCTTAATTATTTCTTTAGTGTTTAAAAATTCAAATGAAGAAGATCACAACAAAAAATTTAACAAACAAAACAAAAACATAAAAGAAAATATTCTCCCTTAATAAAGAGAGAGTTCATAAGACATTAAAACACTTAATTCATTAACAAAAATATAAAAGAAAATTATTAAAAACCGGTTAAATTTCACGCACTCTTTGAACGGAAATAATAAAAGTAAAAATTATCTCTTAATAAAGAGAGAGATCATAAGGCAATAAGACATTTAATTCATTAACAAAAATATAATGAAATTATTAAAAACTGGTTCAATGTTCAATTATTAAAATTATGAGTAAAAAAACTGTTTATTATTTAAAAAGTATGAGTTCATGCCATATGTCTCAATTTTTAGTCAATTCTAATAGGAGCTTGCGCTATTATATATATAAAAGATTTCTAATATTATAGTGAAAGATACCGTGGGATGGGTGGGAGCGCATTTTTTTTTTTTTTTTTTTTTTTTCTTTTTCTTTTTGAAGATCCTAAATTCCCAAGCACATATTTGATGCTTCCTTCAGAAACTCGAATATTAGAAATCTGTACACTCTTCAGACTTCAGATTTCAATTGTATTTATGTAAATACCTTTCAACATTTAAGTCTTCCGCAATTATGATAATGTTACCTTTATTGATGTATGTTGGGGCGGTTTTAGGTTCAAGGATCTGCTACCTAAACAATCATCTTTGTGGAGTGGTTGAGTTGAGATGGGACCATGGGGTCCCTTGATATGAAAATGTCGTTTTTGCAAAACATAAAAAAGGTCAAATAGTCTTCGGCCGGGACCAAAGACTTTCCTAAGCTTAAGATTAAGTTAACATAATCACTTTTGGAGTAAGATAAATAATGAAAAATAGTCTATAGCTTCTAATGAATTAGCATGCTAGAGAGAGAGACCCTCAAAGAAAGACGTGGGAGAGACTTGGAGGGTCTTAGGAGAGAGATATATATATATATATATATAGAAAAAGATCCTCTGAGGGAAAAGCCGAGAGGCAGAAGAAGTAGTCTCCTTTTATTTAAGGGAGTCAAATTTTTTGCTTACATGTGTCACTAAATAGAGTAATGATATCGCTACAACCGGCGTGAGTGAACAGTTCGCTCGTGCTAGTTAAAAAAATATAAAATATTATTAAAAAAATAAATAAACAGTGATTTTAAAAAAATAATATTTTTTTAACCGGCGTGAGTGAACTATTCACTCATGCCAATATCATTACTCCACTAAATGAGTGGGTGATGTCATATTGTAAATAAAAGTAAAATAAGTGGTCCTCAAAGAGATATTTTGTCCTGAACAATGTATTTTATAACATTTTTTTTGTAAATTTGAAAATGCATAAATTCTAGTGAGTTTTGAAACGTAGTTAATTCGAAGAGTCCTATAATTTAGAATACTCTTGTATTTTTAGAAGTGATAGTGGGTCAATGTGTGGTTTTCGAAAAAAGATGATGAGAGGAGTATACAAATTTGTATACTAATAAACAATACAAAACACTAACAAACTATTTTTATATTTGATTCACATCACAATTAAAAAGAAAAAACGTTGTCTAAAAAAGTTTAAGCATTATATAAAAACAAGTTAGTACATAGAGTACTTATGCTCAGCTTGTTAAAATTTTTATTTGAATCTTTTGTTTAAAGTTTTTTTTTTTAAAAAAAAAAACATTTACAAACAACAAAACACAAAACATTGTGAAAATAAATAATTTTCACATTTTTGTCAAATCAAACAAAAATAAAATAAAAAACAACTCCCAAAATACATTATCCACGGCTATATTGGATGAAACCATACTCTTCCTTCTTGTGAGTGACGTAGTGCTTGAGAGTTGCTTCAATTTAGAAAGAAAATTGGTTGGTCGTGGTGTGATGAGATTATCCACCTCAATATCTTTAGACTTTATTTGTCATTTTCAATGAAAAGAAGACATTTTTTTTGTAAACAAATGAAAAGAAGACATTATTTGTACGTGTCATTAACATTTTTAAATCTAAAAGGCGGTGACATAAGCAAAGCGAGCGTGCTTTGTAGGAATCGATCGTCATTGGAGGAGCCAAATTGTTTATATATAAGTAACCAAATCAAATGGTTCAAGAAACAGTTAAAGAGCCAGAGACTGAAGAAGAGCACACTTCCAATTTCCAAAAGCCATTTTTGCCTTTTCTCCGTCGTTTCGTTCTCCTCGCGCGGTAGTCTCCGCTTCGCCTTGGAACCGTGCCTTTGAGCGGCACCATTCGGAGCGTTTCTGTTCAAAGTTTCGAACGGCTCGTCGTTTCGGCGGTGATCATGGAAGATACAGAGAGCTGCAGGAGCAGAGCCGTGGGTTTCGCGCCGACTCTTAGTCGGAAGCAGAGGCAGAAGGTCGATGTGTACAATCAAGTTCTTCATCGTCTCAAAGACTTGAGCTTCGCAGAGACCAGTCTTCCTGGTTTTGAGGATGAGCTTTGGGCGCATTTTCATCGCCTCCCTGCTAGGTTCCCCCAAACCTTGACTTTACTATCTTTTGTTAGATCATTAGTTGAATTATCAAAATTCACCATTTTCACAACTGGTGATTTATTAACTTCTTTATTTATTTATATGTGAGTACTTAATTGTGGCTTTCAATAATTAATGGACCTTCATATCAACAATGTTGCTGTTGTGGAGTACTTACAATCAGAGCTGGTGTTTATTGATCTAATTTGCTAATAATAGGTATGCATTGGATGTGAATGTCGAGAGGGCACACGATGTTCTAATGCACAAAAGATTATTGCATATGGCACGCGACCCTGCCACCAGACATGCAATCGAAGTCCGTGTCGTGGAGGTAATTTACACGAGAAACTGTGCTTGGATCAAGAATTCTTGGCTCTATGCATTTTTCTTGTGAATTTTCCTCTGTCTTTGTTATAATATTAATTAAATCACGTTTATTATAAGTTTAAGCTTTTGGAATAAGTGTTGATTTAATACTTTGTTATATAATTCATTATTATTTTTGAATGAATTATATAAATTCATTCGAAAATAAATTCATTCAAACTTCACAGTATAAATTCCATTTATACTGTGAAGTTTGACTAAAAGGATGATTTAGAATTGGGCACATTTTTGGAAATGGTTGGTTTTCCATAGGTTTCTTGAGGTGATCGACATATTGACCATGCAAAAAACTGGACGCAATTTTATTATAATTTCATTTTCTGTAACTTTTTTGTTGTTGTTGAAATCACTTGTGATTGGCCAAATGCATCTTGAACATCTGCAGGTTCATTTTTCTACTGGTGGAAATTGTAGTTATTCTTTTCATTCGAATTCTCAAATAAAAGTGGATGCTCAATGTTCTGATCATTCCAGCGAAAAGTGGTATGGTTAAATTGCCTCCTTCTATTTATTTAATGAGGATTATCAGTTATTTAATAACTTGTGTGATGGGGACACCGGATACAAGCAAGTGATTACATGTGTGTTTGGACCCGAATATTCATCCGGCCTTGAGAGCTGGATATTTTACTTTTGGCACTTTGATTATGTCACATTTATTGTTATGTTATTTTATTTTTCAGTGTTATATTGTTTGATTTTTCAGACTTTGGGCTATGTTAATTTAGGCTTTATATTATTTCAGTGTCACTAGGGTTATGGTTTAATCCCTAGTCTATTTAAGCATAATTTTGTTTTGTGGTAGGTAGCTTTTGATGAATAACATTTTGATAGACTGCATCATTGCGTATACTTTTTCAGTGCTCATCCACCACCTGCCTTTGGTTCGTCAATTGATGTTGAACCAACTCTTGAAGTCAACCACTTACATGTTGAAGATACGCAAAATGGCATGACTGATATTCGTCTTTGTTCCCGGTAAAGAATTTTAAAAGATTTTCTCCTGATTATGAGATTTTTCTATAATTGTCCTTAACATGATATTTTGTGGCCAATTATTGTACTGTTCATATATTTTTTGTCTTTCAAATTAGTGTTGAAAATTTGGTATGCAATATTGACGTGGATACTTTATAGATACAAATTGTAATACTGACATGGGTGTATTAGGTTTGGCAGGATTTTATAAGTTTTATTATACTAGATAGTTCAAGAAAAGAATAATTTCTGGTTCGATGCAATAGGTATGAAGTCTCTTCTGTAAAAGTAAATGAGAAGGGTTGGGAAAATTTCCATTCATTCCATTGAAATTTTCAGGATCCCGACGGTAAAGTTTGAGGAGGAATAAGTCTTTCTAGTACGTAAGTTTTCTCCTACCAGAAGAAGTTGAGATCGGCTTCATCAGATATTCTCTCCTGGTTGGGGAAAACTACACATTTAACTCATACTGGTTTGCGACTTTGCTTTGAACAGTTATATATCCTTGACCTTTCTTAGACATTGCAATATGTATCCTATTATTTATACATTCTATTTTGTATGTGTGCATTTCTTATGATTTTTCTCTCATCTATATTCAACTTAATGTTGCTTGCTTTCTTTGTGGATGATGAGATCTTCAAAATATTTTTACCATAAACAAAAAAATTTCATAGATTGCTCAAAGCTTTATAGGTTTAGTTACTTAACGTTGTAATAGTTTCCAAAATTTGCAGGGCAATGCATGAAATTACAATTTCAACAAATGACAAGCTCAAACTTCTCAGTCAGGTAGTTGACCTCTCTCTCTCTCTCTCTCACATAGGGAGCATGTTGAACTTTATATGTCTTGAACCATTTCTTGGAATCATCTGTGTTGTATACCTTCCAATGTCCACTGTTTTCAGCATCAGAAACATGTCCAGGATAGCTCTGATTCTTATTTTAGCATTATTTCTTAGATGTGTGCTGCATAATACGTGGCGTGTGAATATTCTTGACGTTTATGAGGCATCTACTTGAGATTAAAATTTTTGAACAAGGTGACAAATATATTGCACAAGAGAGATTTATGTTTGATGCTGCTAATGGGCATTATTGTTTTGAAGGCTGGAATTCTACAATCTGCTTCAATAATGTAATATTAGATCCATACCCCTTACTGGACCTGATTTGAATCATTTGCTGGTGACTCCTAGAACCGTGTGGCAGCCAAGCTTTTGTCTCCCCAAACTTCAATCTTTAGTGGGGGGCATCTAGAATGCTTGCTGCTATTTAGAAATGATTTGATATTTTGCTGTTGAGTTTCTTGTACTTATACATTAAAAAAAAAAAAAACACCTGCTGTATTTCATTCATCTGATGCTCAATTTGTTTCCTCAAACTTTAGTGCTCTATCTTTGACTCTATTGTTTCTTTTTTACTCATCCTTCTTTCACCATGCTTATTTAAGGACATTTTTGGTTGGTGTTTTGACATTTCATAGTAGTTTTTGGTATATTGGTAGCTATCAGTCAATTGGAACACTAAAGAAGCATTTCTCTCCTTCATCCATCATGTTCTAGTTACGTAATCCTCCGTTTTCATTTTAGTCTCCTGCTCACAGTCCTAAGGATTTATTTACCAATAATATTTAATATCTTCTTGTTCTTTCCTGGTTTTATTGAACTTCTGTTTATATATGTTGCCTAGTCCTGTTTCTATTTACAAATTTTTGAATTTTCAATGTCCACTAAATACATATTATGGTGGATCTCACTCCATATGTTTCAATCCGTTGTGCACAAGTAACAGAAACATCTACTTCTTTGTACCCTTACCCTTGTTTCATACGTATCTTTGTCACCACCAAACCAAGTTCTCTGTAATTCATATGCCTTAAGACAGATTGCAACAGATCAGGCTTCTGCAAGATCTGATGGTGGATATAATAGTTGATTTGATAATTATATGTGGAACTTCCAAAAGTAATTTACTAGTAAGATATTCTATCGATATCAATACTATCTATATTGATATTTTTTCTTTATTCTCAGTTACTATTTTAATTTGTGATGGTGCACTTTCAGTTGAGTTCCTTACTGTATGATGTTGGCTTGAACATTCGAGAAGTGCATGCTTTTTCCACTACAGATGGCTACTTTTTGGCTGTTTTTGTTGTTGAAGGCTGGGCACTTGAGGTATTTCTTTATTTGTTCTCATTTTCTTGATTGTAATATATTTTTTCATCAATTAATTACTAGTTCTAGGGAAGAATATTCATTTATCTCATGGAATCAATTCAAATATGCATTGCTTAAAAGCTTAATAGTGACTTTATACAATTGATTGAACATAAATATTTAGGGAAACTTCACTTAACCCCCCTGAACTTTTTTCACTTTTGCAAGTACCCTAGAAAGTTTAAAAAACTCTCAATTTAGTATATTGATCTTCCAATTTTTTGGAATGTCACCCCTTCATTAGGGTTTTCCCTTGAATCTGTCAAAATTTCCAAAATATCCGTGTTGTTTTATTATTAAAATATATATATATAGGGATTTAAGCATTGGTTAGGATTTACGAAATTTGTAAAAATATCTAGGCCTGAAGTTTTGCAATTTTTTTAATAAAAAAGCAGGGGCATTTTGAAAATTTTGACTAGATTTAAAGGAAAATCCTAATGGAATGGGGATATTGCAAAAAATTGAAAGTTTGATATCATAAATTGAGAGTTTTTGAACTTTTGTGGGTTAATTTCAAAACAAGTGGAAGTACATGAGAGTTTTTTTAAGTTTTCCGTAAATATTTTATTCATAGGTTATCATTTGTCAGTCTTAATTGGGTGTTATTATGAGCTTTCAAGTTACGGTGTGGTTTTCTTGAATTATTGAAGAAAATATATTTACATTCTCTATTTCTGTCTCTTTTGTAATTCCTTGTGAACTGCTTGACTGATATGCATGTTCTATGTTTATAGGAGATCGAGCAGCTTAGAAACACATTGCTAAAGAAATACACTGCTAAAGAAATTACCAAGAATTGAGGTATCCCCTCTACAGACTACTTGTTGGAACAATTTACATTGTTCGCTTGATTTCAAATTTTTGTTCAAAGATGGCTACTCTTTGGATGTTTCATTTGTGATCGAACAAGGCAATTCCAAATAACTGCAGTTCTAGTTGCCTTAATAGGTCATGTTAATTCAGGATGAGTCTCAATATGTTATGACACTGAAGGCTGAAAAAAGTAACGTATTTAACTTTAAGATCTGTCTTTGGATATGACCAACCATGACACGTCCCATCTTGCTTGATCTAGTTAAATTCATGATCTCCAAGTATCCTGTTTCTGTGAATAATGTACTTTATTCTGATGCCAGTGCTTCCTATGTGAGGTTTCAGATAGTTGACAAAAGGACTTGGAGCTTTCTTGGAAATTGGAAAATGGTAGACATGTGGTTAGTAGTGAGTTATTGTTACTGTTCCGAGACCCAAAAAAAAGGAGCAAATTTTAGGCTATGTTTGTGAAGAGAATAGAACCAAGAGACGGCTGGACCCTCCCTTTTTCCAAAAAATTCTTCTTAAAATCAACCCCAATATTCTTACTTTTTATATCAAATCAATAACTTTTTATCACTATTCAAATAAAAAAATCATTATAAAACAAAAATTTTGACTTTTTTATATAGAACATTCTTACTTTTTTCTCTTATATCTATCAAATCTACTACAGTACCGTTCCACTTCCAAATCCCATTCCATTCCCAAACATAGCCTTATAGATCCATATTCTAGAAAAAGGTTTTGAAATTTACACCCAAGAATATGTAGATGTGGAAAAAAGGGAGTGAGAGCAATTGTTATTGGTTAATCTTAGAATGAAATGATTTCATTATCTCAAAAGGGTTGATAAATTGTGAATCATATCAAAATGTTAAACAACAATTTGCTTTTACTCTGCAATCCTAATAGGGCTTGATTTTAATATGTGCTAACAGAATCTTTGGAGATAGGTTCTGGACACTTGCCCTTTATGTACTGTCACTTGAATTTTCTAATTACTGGTCAAAACTAGCATCCATTAGCTGTTTTTCTGTTATCATAACCAACTTTTTTTTATGATATATATCAAACTAGTAGGAATCACTGTATAAGGAGTCCTTACATGTCTGATCTTTGATCATCTTTTCATACCATGCTAACCCATGCAAATTAGTGATGCTAAAATTTATGTATGCTTTCTGCATCTAATTAGATTTGATATCTTGGAGGGCACAGCGGAAGCAACCTTTATTGAAATGTTATTGGGTTCCTGTTGCTGGGGAGGAAGAGCAAACTGGGATCAAGCTTATCTCTAATAATGTAAATGTATCCACTAGTGGAATCAATGTCTGGGAAATTGATACAAGCCTGTTGAAAAATGAAAAGAAAATTGCATGTCTCATTTTGTGACTTGCGAGTAATTTCATTCTCTATAGCTGTGATCTTATTCTCTTATGAGTATTCATTGAGTAGTATGATTGTGATTCATGCAGGTATAAAGGTACTTTTTGTAATCAAGATGTGGCAATTAAAGTTCTAAGGGCAGAGCACTTAAATAAAAACATGCAGAGGGAATTTGCTAAAGAAGCCTATATTATGAGGTTTGTTATGTCATATCTTGTTTCTTCCACAAGCACTACTTTAATAATCATCATCTTTTTCTTCTGTGTTATCCCTCCTTCACAATTTATGTTTATATATCAGGAAGGCTTTCTTGAATGATGTTCATTTGTTACTATAATGAACACATCCCTCAATTTCCTAGTAATAATCTAATCATTTTGCTTGTTAGGTCATTGAATGTTTTTGTAATATCCCTCAATCAAGTGAGATAGTGGTTGAATAGGTAAACTTGTTCTTTGTTATGGTGGGAAATTTAAGAATATTACTGGTTCAATCATTATTATATATTTGTGCCACCTTTAGCTGTTGAAATGTGTGGTCCAGATTGAAATCTGCTATCAAAGAGGCCACGTAGTGCAGGTTGTAAAGACTTAACTATGGAACTGGAGGCCTTGTCCAAAACATGTGTATGTATGTATGAGAGAGAGATATTTATTTTGTTTTTGGCAAGTAATGCATCACCTGATGTGATTCAACATTTTCTCCTATCATCATTTCCTTTTATTAGATGACAAATGCTACACACACTCTCACTCCCACCCAAGTGCACACCTTGACGTGGCACTAGAAATCACTATTGGATCCAAAATCCAATAGTGATCCATCCAAAATTTAAAGGTGATTTTTAGTGCCATGTTAGGGAGTATGCACTTGGGAGTATGGGAGTGGGAATGTGTGTAGCATTTCTCTTTACTAGAATGTAATATGAGACTGAATTTTTGCCATAATTTTCATAAATATTGAGTTTGGTTGTTAAGTAATATAATTTCAATTTATAAAGAAACTGAGCAGTTTTTTTTTTTTTTTATAATGTAAATATTTTGAAATTCCACAACTCTGGATGGAGGGTCTTCTATATTTACTTTTTATCATGCTTAGTCAGTATTTTCAAGGATCTTTATGAAAAGAAAGGCTGTTATCCATAGCCTACTCTTAGATATATAATTCTCCTTTTCACTCTTTCAATTCTTCTTTTGAAACTTGCAGGAATATCCAGCACAAGAATGTTATTCAATTCATCGGGGCATGTACAAGTCCTCCAGGCCTGTGTCTTGTCACGGGTAACTTAATTTTTTTTATGCTACATGCCCTGATTTATTCAATAGTTATAAATTTTGATTATGTATTAAATGATCGGTATATATATATATTTGCAGTTTTCCTTAGTTTTTATATTTTTTTCCATGCTCAAATTTGTTTGTTTCTTTCTCAGAGTACATGTCTGGTGGAAGCATGTATGACTTCCTGCATAAACAAAAGAGTGTTTTGACACTTCCATCCTTAATCAGAGCAGCAATTAATGTTTCTGAGGGAATGAACTACTTGCACCAAAATAATATAATCCATCGTGATCTGAAAGCTGCTAATCTTTTGATTGATGGAAATGGAGTAAGAGATTTACATTTTTATGTTTTTTGCCTTTTAAATCTTTAGCTTTTTGTGTTTATAGACATTGTTGCATTCTGGTCCTCTGCTTCAGAACCATCATAGCTGATGATGGCATGGGTAAACATTTGTTTCAATGGGATGCCTGAACCCTAGTTGAATCGTTTGCTTAAATTAAAAGACAGCTATATCCACTTTCTCTCTTTCTCTCTCTCTCTCTCTCTCTTATATAAGTGACTTCTATATCAACTGAGAATAAAGGGACAGATTTAACTATGATTTTGTCTTGTAACTTAAAATTTTGGCTAGTGACCCTTGGTTGAAAATAGCACTTAATTGCAGATAGTATGTTAGGATGTTAATAGACATTAATTTAAGTGTAATAGGAACTTAAAATGTGGGATTCAAATTACAGTTTTCTTGAATGATGTGTTTTTCAAGCATGGGAACTATTTACGTATTAATGGATTGATTAAAAAGGCAATATTGATTACCTCCATTTTTTTTTGCCCATGTTTTTTCTTTTAGATTAATATTCAGTTTTCTTTAGGCTTTAAGAGTAGAGGGTAGTCACATGCATGCTTGTCCTTGATTAATTTATTCTTCTGGATAGGAGCTTTTCTGAGGTTGTTTTATGGTTGTATACATAGATTTAAGGTTGGTCTAAGTTTCTATCTACTAAATTTCCAAATACCTTTTCAACCAGGTTGTCAAGGTTGCTGATTTTGGTGTTGCTAGAATGCAAGCACAATCTGGTGTCATGACTGCAGAAACTGGAACATATCGCTGGATGGCTCCAGAGGTCTGATTCTATAGACACGTATATTCATGGTTTTTGAACATTATTACTTGATAGCAACGGATATTAAGTTTTTAGCATAAATTTCTAGTTCTTGTACCTTTCAATTAAGTTTCCAAGTAAGGCAATTGTACTATGTAAATACCTGTTTTCCTTCTGCAATTCCTGCAATACAAATATGAATATGGTTTGCAGGAAAATATCATCTTTTTATCGCATAAAACCCCAAAAGATCGGGAAACAGAAAAGAAAGGGACAAGGAAGAGAGGAACCTATTATTGATACTACTAGCATAGAGATAAGGGTGCACCATGGAAGGCATGAACAAGGTTTTAGAAATAGGACCATTGAGGGGATGGAAAAAGTGAAACATTCAAGGTTCATAGCTCTGGGTTGGACCATGACATTCTATAATTTAATTATTAATGAATTGAAAATTTAAATAAAATATTTTGTAAAATTTATAAAAAAATCTATTGAGAAATATCCAAAAAAACTGAACAATTCCAATCAAATTTGTAGAACTTATATAAGGAAATAACAAAGCATAGACAAGCAAATTATGGTCTGACGGGTCAAATGGTTAAGCCCCTGGGTTGATGGTTTTTGCCAGTTTTTGATAACTGCAGTTTTAAGGGGTTGACCGAACCAGGTCCCAGTTAGCAGTTGACCATAATGAATCATCCAGTCTGCTTTATTTTTTAGAACCATAGACACGAGTCTTAGAGATGGCGGTCTATAAGCAAGAGACAAACCGTTATAGTTTTGTTGTGTAATATATCTATTGATAGCTCTTTTACTCTTAAAAGTTAATACATGGATTTGTTCAACACTTCCATAGGTTTGCTTGTGTATATGGCAGAAAGAGATAATGTTGCATGGCTTAATTGATGACAATGATGATTATTATGTGCCTTTGGCCTTTGGTAGCTTCCCCAGCTGTCTGACATGTTTGTTTGGTGTTGATGCATGGAAGCTCATTGAACATAAAGCGTATGATCACAAAGTTGATGTCTTCAGCTTTGGAGTTTTACTGTGGGAGCTGCTTACACGAAAGGTAGTGAGCCACCTTTTTTTGTGGGAGCAAAGAAAATTTAGCTCTCTTCAGATAATTGTTTTGCTACCTCTTCAACTCTACAATTTGATGGTTGCACAGAAATCATATGAATCATCTGTGTTTTCTGACTAAAATGCCAGCTTCCATATGAGCACTTGACCCCATTACAAGCTGCAGTTGGTGTGGTCCAGAAGGTATTCCTCCACTAAATATTGACATTGTATATCAAATATTGTGAATCTTCTTTAATATTTGTGGTCTACCAACAATTTTTGTTCATCCCCTTTTCACCCATGACCAACAATAATATAACTGCTACTTAACCTCCATGGCTACAAAGAGGGCTTTTGGTCCACTCTGAAGAATGTGTGCCTGCTAGTATAAAGAAGTGTGTATAGATTAGTCTATTTCTTACTTTTTGAGATAATTTAAAAATGACTAATGAAGGTAGCTGGCATTGCAAGATAATGGAAATTATTAGGAGCACTTTCAATTAAGAAAAGGACTTGGTGACATGGATTTCAGGGTCTAAGGCCTGCAATTCCGGCCGATGCTCATCCAAAGCTTGTGGAACTACTCGAGAGATGCTGGCAGCAAGATCCATCTTTGAGACCAGAATTCTCAGAAATTATAGAAATTTTGGAGCACATGGCCGAGATGGTATAGACACTTATCTGTCCTTTTTCTTCCACTCTGGGGTTTTAGGAACTTTTGTTATCTTGTAACAGGTTGAGGACGAGACAACGCACCTGCATAAGCGCAAATCGTCTAGACGAGTATCTGCTTTTGGGCAGAGCAGCCATTGACGATCTTGTTTCACTTTATATTTTCTTGTAAATCTAATTATGACCACAATGTATAATCCAATCGCTTCTGTCAGCCCAACCAGGGAAATACTGTTCAGTTTGCCACACACATACACCATATGTCAATAAGAGAATAGCTAAACTGTCTAGAAACTAGTTCTCATTGAGAATCTATTTATTTTATAAGCTTGGTTAGTGAAATTTTGATTAGCTGTATTTGGTTGAATGAAATTTGGTCTGCCCTTGCTTGAACAGTTAACCCATTCGCTTGGTCCATTAGCTTTTTATTTTCCCTACAGCCATTGAACTATGGCGGCGATCAAGAATTGAATTTCTCAAATTACAAGTGGCTAACTCTTGCAAAATTTTATAAGGTGGAGGTTTGATGATGACCGAATTTGCTTGAATTTTTCATTTTTCCGTGAAACCTTAAGGTCACAGCTACTCAGCTAGTGTGTAAGAATTAGAAATTTCCTTACGTTATAGTCTGAAAAAAAGAAAAGAAAGGGGAAACTTCACTAACCTTCCGAACTTTCGCGGTTTTTGCAGACACTTACTCAACGTTCAAAAACTTTCACTTTGGTGTATTGAAGTTTATTTTTCTCTCACTTTGCCCATTCCGTTAGAATTTTACATTAGGATTTTCGCACGTGCCGCGCATGTGAGAAAAATAAAACGAAAAGCTAGTTTTACCCCTTACTCCAAAACTACACCATTTTGAGTTCCACAACTACAATACCCACCCAGCCCAAAGCGACGTCGTTTTGGCCATTAATTTTTTATTATTATTTTTTTAATATATATATAAAATAAAATAAAATAAAATAAATAGAAGAAGAAATCAGGGATGGTTCCATCCACCTCTTGGCCAAACATGGGGTGGTTCAACAACCCCATGTTTGGCCAAGGGGTGGTTGGAGCCACCCTCACGGCCGGTCTAAGGGTGGTCGAACCACCCCCATGGCCAAGGGGGTGGTCTGGCCACCCCTAAAAGGCCAAAAAAAAGAAAAAAGAAGAATGGGTTTTGGTTTTTTGAGGGTGGTCCAACACTACGGCCGGCATGGGGGTGGCCAAAGCCACCCCAAGTCCTTGGAGGTGGTCCGGCCACCCTCAAAAGACCAAAACTCATTATTTTTATTATTATTTTTTATTTATTTTTTGCCTTTTGGGGTGGCCAGATCACCCCTTTGGCCATACCACCCCCAAAATGGCCGTGGGGTGGCTCCCAAATTTTTTATTTTTATTTTAATATTTTCCTTAAAAAAAACAATTAATGGTCAAAATGATGTCATTTTTTATTGGATGGGAGGACAAAATGGTGCTCAAGGGTAAAATGAGTATTTTAGTTAATTTTTAGGGTTATGTTATTTTAACAGAATGAGCAAAATAAAAAAAATAAACTTCGATACACTAAAATGATAATTTTTGAACATTAAAAAGTATATTGAGTTCAGAATTAATAAAGTTTCCAAAAAGAAATTTACCACATTAGAGCATTGATGTGCTATGACATGACATGTACGGATGTTGTGCTCGGCTCGATGCTCCATTTCACGATTGTCGACGGACTCCTCTCTCTCTCTCTCAGCCATTTTAGAGTATTTACAGTAGGCTCGTATAATGTTTAGCTATTTTAACAAAAAAAAAACTACATTTATCTATTTAAATTACTTATATTTTTAAAGCATTCACATTAATTTTAACCTTACACTCATTTAAATATTATTTCTACATCATTTAAATATTAATTTTCTATTATTTCTTTATTTATTTTTGTTCTTTCTTTCTTTATTCAATCTCGAATTGGGTCGTCCTCGTTGTTGAAGGGTCGTTTCTGGCAGTCGCGCAGAACGCCGGTCAAGGTCTCGATGCTCTCGCGGTTGATCCAGGCTTGGATTTCGGACTCAATTAAGGTGGCGCCGCAGGAGATGGAGTGGGTAGAGGTTCCGCGAGTGAGGAAGGATTTGAGGGTGTGGTGGCCGTGGGATTTGTGGAGGGTGTCGACGAGGGCCTTAAGGTCGGAGAGGTGTTGGGAGAGGGCAGAAAGGTTTGGGTCCTTGGAGAGGATGGCGTCGGACTCGGTTTCCAGCTCGAGCAGAGCGTTAATGGCGACGGGGAGAAGGAGGCGGGAAGAGAGAGGGAGGGGATCTTCTCGTCGGCCTGTGTTGAACGGGGATCACGGCTTCGTCGTACTTGGACGGAGGAGATCTTCTCGTCGACCTGTGTTGAACGGCGACCGGGAGAAGGAGGCGGGAAGAGAGAGGGAGAAGAAAGAGAGAGGGAGGAGAGAGAAATGAGAAATTTTTTTATTAATATCTGAGTTTGCTGAGGAGCTACAGTGCTCAGCAAACTTGCTGAGCACTGTAGCTCCTCACCATTTTGCTGAGCCCTTTGCTGAGCCTGCTGGAGATGATTTTTGACTCTTTGGCTCAACAATTGAGCCTTTTGACTTGATTGTTGAGCCTACTGTGAATGGATTCTCTCATAGTGGAGAATGTGGAGAATGCCTTCTCTGTTCATAGTGGAGAATGTGGAGAATGGAGATTCCTCGATATTGGTGGGGCTTATAGAGTTAAAGTCGGTTGTTCTTTTTAACTTTTTGATGGGCAATTATGCCCCACGAACTGTTACTCAATGCTCTTTAATGCTTTTGAGAACCGCGTCGAATTCTTTTAATGGATTCTTTCAGAAATTTCCAAGCTTTTCTTCTGCCAAAAACCACAGCCTGCGAGGAACGCTAAGCTCTCACGTATCACTGAAATAAAATGGCCCAAAGAGAAGGAGAAGTAGTGCTCAAGGTTGATGATAGTAACGGTTGTAGCAAAGAAACCATTGAAGTAAACAAGATCAGTAGTGAAAGTCCATGTAGCGACTATCAAGCTTCCTCGGAGACATTCACGGCTGCAAGAAGTGATTCTGTACGACGAAGAAACAAAGACCTGTCGGACCAAGAAAACCGCCGAAGGTCCGCGAGCTCGGGCGGGGAAGAGGTTCTGAGGTGTAGTTCGAATGCTTCGTTTCGGCGAGAATCGCGAGATTCATGGAGGTCAGTGATAAGCAATACCAAGTCTAGGCTGATAGACCCGCCAGAGGAACCGTGTCAAAGTTCAGAAAGAGCAGTAAACTCTGGACGAGTGATCGAAGAAGAAAATAAGGATAATGAAGATCCTGATATCGAAGACGTCCCAGAGGAGTATAAGAGACTGAAATTCAGCACACTGACATTTCTTCAATGGGTTAGTCTTGTTTTGATCATTGCGGCTTTAGTTTGTAGCCTTTGGGTTCCGATTATAAAGAGGCAAACGGTGTGGGACCTTCCATTATGGAAATGGGAGATAATGGTTTTAGCATTAATCTGTGGACATTTAGTGTCGGGTTGGGGAATTCGGGTGGTTGTGTTCTTTATTGAGCGCAATTTTCTTCTGCGAAAACGGGTTTTGTATTTTGTTTATGGGTTAAGGAAATCCGTTCAGAATTGCCTCTGGTTGGGTCTTGTTTTGGTTGTGTGGCATATTATTTTCAATGACAAGGTAAAGAAGGAGACCAAGAGAAAGATTTTGCCTCATGTAAATAAGGTTCTTGTTTGTTTTCTTGTGGGTACCCTGATATGGCTACTAAAGACTCTGCTTGTTAAGGTCCTGGCTTCAAACTTTCATGTAAACACATTCTTTGAACGAATCCGGGAGGCTTTGTTCAATCAGTACGTAATAGAAACGCTTTCCGGTCGGCCAAAAAGACATGGCGGAGAAGAAGAGGATGCTATGGCTGAGGTTCAGGAGTTTGAGAAAGCTGGGGTTACTCTGCCTGGTGACCTTGGGGCAACCCTGCTTCCTAGGAGTGGGAGAGTGATAGGAAGCGGTGGGTTGCAATCTCCTGCAGTGGGGAAGAATGCTAGATTTTCGAGGTTAATATCTAAAAGGCAAGATGAGGAGATCCCAGTTGATCACCTGCATAAGCTGAATCTGAAGAATATATCAGCTTGGAATATGAGGAGGATGGTTAATATTATTCAGCATGGGGCTTTATCCACTCTGGATGAGCAGATACTGAATTCTAATGTTGAGGATGACGCTTTGTTGCAGATTAGAAGTGAATGCCAGGCAAAAGAGGCAGCCAAGAGGATATTTCAAAATGTGGCAAAGCCAGGATTGCAGTAAGTTCTTATGTTCTTTTGCCCATGCTTTCTTGTGATCAAATGACATTAATAGGCTGTAAAATATTAATTACATGGTTAAACTTATCATTTTCTATTAGCTTAAGTTTTTGGGATAAACAGTGATTTAATATGAAATTAAAGCAAAAAATGAAGTTGTAGTTGCTTGTGTTATCTTGTCAGCTAAATATAGACCTTTGCTTTGCTATCGATCCTGATATATTGTTATGCAAATGTGAACCACTGCAAAAGATACATTTACCTCCAAGATGTGATGTGCTTTATGAGTAAAGATAAAGCTTCGAAGACAATGAGTTTGTTTGGAATAGCAAAAGAGAACCAGGGAATCAGCAAGTCCTCCCTTAAAGACTGGATGGTAGAACATACTTCTTGCGCTCTTTGTTGATTTAATGGGCTGCATCTCCTAGTGGAATAAAGAATGCTTCATTGTTTTGTTTTAGGTTAATGCATTTAGAGAGAGAAGGGCACTTGCATTGTCTCTCAATGATACAAAAACAGCTGTGGATGAACTCCATACTTTGCTGAACGTCCTTGTAGCTATCCTCATACTGATAATATGGCTTATTATACTTGGAGTTCCAATCTCCCACTTTCTTGTCTTCGTAAGTTCACAGCTTATTTTGGTGGTGTTTATTTTTGGGAATACCTGCAAAACAGTGTTTGAAGCAATAATCTTCCTATTCGTGATGCACCCATTTGATGTTGGTGATCGTTGTGAAGTTGAAGGAGTCCAGGTAAAAAGGGGGATTTTGATCATGCACTCTCATATAAGAATGTGATTCATTTATGTTCTAAATTATGTTTCCTTGGGTCTCAGATGGTAGTTGAAGAGATGAACATACTAACTACAGTTTTTCTGAGATATGATAACCAAAAGATCATATACCCTAACAGTATTCTGGCTACCAAGCCCATTGGTAACTATTATCGTAGTCCAGACATGGGAGATGCAATTGATTTCTGTATCCATATCTCCACCCCAGTGGAGAAGGTTGCCATGATGAAGGAAAGAATAACAGGGTATGTACGGGCATCCATCTTTCTTTCTTTTCTCATTAATTTTCCTTCTTCCCTATGGAACTTAATTTCTGGAAATATAAGGCTATATTTGTCTATGTATCAGTATTCATCCATTGAAAATAAATATATTAATAAACAACTCAAAACACAAAATATTTCTTCGTGCCTTGTGACTGCTGCATTTGCAGGTACATTGAAAGCAAGAATGAGCACTGGCAGCCAGCTCCAATGGTGGTAATGAGGGATGTGATAGACATGAACAAAGTGATGGTATCAGTGTGGCTTACACACAAAATGAACTATCAGGACATGGGGGAGAGATGGAGTAGGAGGGCCCTTCTGATTGAGGAGATGATCAAACTGTTCAGGGAGCTCGATATCGAATACCGCATGCTGCCTCTTGACGTTAACGTCCGAAACATGCCACCGCCGATATCAAACAGGCTTCCTTCAAATTGGACAACCTGCGCCAGCTGATAGTGATGCAACAACAACATATTAGAGCTGTACAGAAGTTTGAAAGGCTTCCTTGTAAGAATGAAGGATTTAGGAAATTTTTTATTCCGACTCAAGATTCACTCTTATCTCCGTGATAAAGCATAAATGAAAATACATTACACCTTTTTCTTTTTTTTTTTCTTTTTTAAGTACATTGGTAAGAACCAAACAACAACCAAAACTACACAAAAGATAAAGAAATATCGTCCCCATGAGATAACTCAATCGACTGTGAACCACGCGTTATGAAGCGGAGGTCACAATTTCGAATCCCCCCTCCTTCTACCCTTGTGTGGACATATCAAAAAAATAAAAGACAGAAAGATTAGACCCGTTGTCGGTAGAAGGGATGGTGATGGAAATGGGAATGTTGCCGGAGTGAGATTTGGCTGCGGCTCAACGTGCTACTGAGTGGGCACAGAAGTTTGCACTTCTATTAACTATTAAATTTTGTATTTGTGATCAATTTACTATTGATCAAATAATGATTTTAAAAATCACATTAATTTTAGGGAGAGACACAAGAGGAACGATTATTAAACATAGTAGCTTCTTATCACAGCACAAGAAGCTACCGTGTTTGCTAATGTATTTTGTTTTAGGCTAAAAGCTAATAAAGACCAAAAAATCAACCCAAAAAAAAAAAATTGCAGTTCCGATGGAGAGGGGGTGTGGTTGTGGGGAGGTGCACGATGGCAAAGAGAGGAGGCCAGAGAGGAGAAAGGCAAGTCCAACTTCTGGTGGTGGTCTTACAAAAAAGGAAAAAATAAAGAAAGACTGAGGTGGTCTTACCAACTTAGTCTGGTAAACCAACCAAAACACAAGGAATTGGGTCATTACTGTCCTTGCTCGCCCGTGGAAGGAGCCCATTAATCATTGCAGACTTGAGCCCATGAGAATTGGGAACCACGCGGTTGGGTTTATGCAGTATGCCCATAGGCCGAAGCATACTTGGGCCCGTTAGATCGTCGAATTAGGCTTACTCTTTAAGCCGCCCACTTTATAGGTTTTACCTGCCGGCTGATATGAGATATCCTCTCAGCTCAAGCAAAGGATAAAGTGGGGGGAGAGGCAAAATTGTTCTTCTTTAAGTGGTCGAAAACGAAACAAGAATACACATTTCAAACACACAAAATAAACCCAAAACACGAACCCCATCCAACTCCAATCTCGCATTCCAATGGCGACCCCAGTGAAAGTGTACGGACCAGCCATGTCCACAGCTGTGTCCAGGGTCCTAGCCTGTCTCCTTGAGAAAAATGTCGACTTCCAGCTCATCTCCATTAACATGTCCAAGGGCGAACACAAGAAGCCTGACTACCTCAAGATCCAGGTATTTCGACATACACACAGATAAATCTCTGTGTTTCCTTCTTTTGGTGCTAAAGCTATAGATCACTGATCACTCTCTCATGTCGTTCTATACTTCAACAGCCCTTTGGCCAAGTCCCAGCATTTGAAGACGAGGGCATCTCCCTCTTTGGTAAATATAGCCACAATTTTTTCATCTTCATTCATTCTATTTGGTCCTACGTTAACAAATTTTTTTGTGTGTGGGTAATTTAGAGTCTCGGGCGATATGCCGATACATTTGTGAAAAGTACGCGGACCAAGGAAACAAAGGACTGTACGGGACGAACCCACTGGCAAAAGCGTCCATAGACCAGTGGCTAGAGGCGGAAGGGCAGAGCTTCAGCCCACCAAGCTCGGCTTTGGTGTTTCAGCTCGCGTTCGCGCCGCGAATGAAGATCAAGCAAGACCAGGTGGCGATCAAGCAGAACGAGGAGAAGCTGTCCAAGGTGCTGGACGTGTACGAGAAGAGGCTGGGGGAGACCCAGTTCTTGGCCGGCGATGAATTCTCTTTGGCCGATCTTTCGCACTTGCCCAACGCGCAGTACTTGGTGAGTGCCACTGATAGGGGGGAGCTCTTCACTTCCAGAGAGAATGTGGGTAGGTGGTGGGACGAGATTTCGAGCCGAGACTCGTGGAAGAAGGTGGTCGATATGCAGCAGAAGAGTGCTTGAAATTCGGTTGGTGATTTTGGTCTGTCTTTCTTTCTCACTGTTTTAGTGATGCCATTTCTTGAATTGCTTCAACCAGAGACATTTTTTCTTTTCCTTTGGGTATTGCTGAGTCCAGGATATCTAAATACGAACTTCAGTCAAATTGTCGCTTTGCTGAATTTACGAAGGATTCTGCCGCTCCTCTATATCTTTGTGTTTCGTTATGAGACTATTATTCAAAGTATCTTGATTTTATGGCATTTTGATCTCCCAATGATCCACGTTGGTCTCGTATAACCTGTCAATTTCAGAACACCTAAGCAAATACATCAATTTACTTCGGTCTTCAAGCATTATATATATTATATATCAAAAGAAAGGAAAATATATAGTGTCACAGTCGGTTCGATTCTACAGCTGCATGTACTCCGACATGATTGGGTCCTCTTCTAAATTTGTTATGGTTCAAACACGTTTTTTTATCCTGTAGAAATGTCTTGAGTGATAATAGCAGCCCATCACCTTCGTATTTTGAAAGCACGTGACTCTGACAAAAAATATATTGGAAGCCAGGCGCATTCATAATTTCATATAGATAATGGCATTTCCCATTGCTGTTGAAGATGATGCGGCGTTGAAGAACTCGGCGACGGTCAAGGATTTGAAGCTTGCAATCGAGAAGGGAACAAGGAGCAATTCAAGATAGGTGATCGTCAAATTTAATGAAGTAGGTTTCTCTAGTTCACTACACTTCATCCGATGTGGGAAAATGTTTCTCTTTCATTGTCTTGTGTATGTAACGATTATCACTGATTTTTTAATCAATGTGGGACTAAACTCTTTAAACTATTCCAATACTAGTCTAAAATTCAATCTCACTTACTAAACAACTAATATGGAACAACAAATTCAAAGTTCCTATATATATATATATATAGAGAGAGAGAGAGAGAGAGAGAGAGAGAGAGGATAAGAATCCAAGGCTTTAAGGTTCTGCGTTAAGCATTTCTAGAATTATCAATAGAATATTTAGGTTGTCAACCTAAGCAAAACAGCCTGAAATGAACCCGAAGCCTCAAGTCACCATATGAGAATCAGTTCTCAGACTTCCAAAGAGGGCCTTATATAAAATTTCCTTGGCTCTGACAGGCCTGCAGCTTGCCCTCCACAATGGTTCACTTGTCACAGACTCACAGGTCTCAGGATGCTCGAGCAAGTTTCCAAAGCTCACTTGCTCTGACATACTAGGACCCGCGGCCCTAATATGATCCGATTTTTTTTGAAATTTGAAAATAGAATTACAAGAGATACCGATCCAGTTCAAAAAGTGTCATTGCACCCTTTTATCTTCCTCCAAAGGGTAAGCGCGGTTTGAACAAGGAATATGCTCGATGCCATTCACTTTGCTGTAGGAAAACCACTTCCTGTCCATGCAGAATAGCCACCGGCAACATCAGTAATGGGGGTAGTTTATCAATATGCAAGCAAGAATTGCAGTTTCCAAACAGTCAACCACATCTATATATAGACATAGTACAACCCAAAAAGTCGCCTCAAGTTTCTTTTGGTTTTGCTGGCTTCCTCTGTTCTCGATCCCTAGTAATTAATTGCCTGGCTGAGCTTCAGTTGCTCTTTGTACTCTTTCAGTTCTCTCTTGTATCGTTCCTTGTCTTTCAATCCAATGTTCTGGTAAACCTATAAAGGAAACCACAAATCGTTAACAATCAAAATGCAAATCCAAGTACTCAAAACTCTTATTGATCTCAAAAGGAAAACTAATTTCAAGGGTAAAAAAAGATGCACCCATTCTATTAAACAGCTTCCTGCTTTTTTCTTTTTATTCTACCAAGCAGGATATGAAAAATTCAACAGAGAAACAACAACCCAGAAGAGGTTTGTATTGTGTCTTTGAGATTACCATCCTTTCTTCTGGGCTGAGGTTGGTCCATGACTCGCCAATCATCTTTGTGAACTCCCTTTCTCTATTTGGGTACAAAGATTTGAGCTTGTAATGCTTCTCAGCAAAGAAGAAGTTATAGCCACTCCGATTGGGCTTTGGATAGTTGGGGTCCCCCCTTCTTTTACTTTTTCTTCTCCGTCGACGACGACCGGAATGGTGAGGTGGTTTGTGGGTGTACGGTATAATTGCACTGTTGGAATCGGGAACTGAGGTAGAAGAATCTGGCTGCTCCGGATGGTAAAGTACTCCTCTAAGAACCTCAGAACCTAATTTCACAGACACCAAATAACCGCAATCGAATTTCCCTTCAATTGTTCCAATAGCTGAGATGCATGAAGGGCCTGTACAAGATGGTACCACAAAGTTTGATATAAAGCTAGTTAGTGCTGATTGATGTGGAAGCTCAATTCAAAATACAAACTTGACCTGTGATTTCATTCACATTCACGTTTACAAATTGAAATTTGGAACTGTTGCAGTAAAGTAAAAATCATTTTGTTTTGCTCCCATAGCAATCAGAAGAAGCGCAACATACTGGAAAAGAGTGAATGCTGCAAGCAGCAAGGGATCGGCTACTTGCAGCACTCACTACAAATTCACTTACAAAATGATATAGATGTCCATAATTAGTGATAATTAAGTAAAAATTTGACTTGTTAATTTAATAATTAACATTAACTAATTATCAACCGGCACAATAGTTTATAAGAAAATTATAGTCAAAGATGTAGTAGCTAAGGTCCTAAGGAGCACTAATCTTCATAAAACCTATAACATATACCCTTTAAGTGGGAAATATATGGGCTGAGGGGGGCCCATAGGGACCATGCCCTCCTCTTCTGAAAATTTATATAACTATATATATAGTTACATATATATTATATTAGCCAAAATCTTATGTTTGGCCCCTATTAATGTGGCCCTATTAGGTTTAACAATGCTTTTTAGAGTAGCTTTTTGCTATTTAGCAAGAAAGCAAAAGCATTAACAAACAACTTAAAACACAAAATACTCATAATTACTTTCAACTTTATATCACACCACAACAAGAAAGCAAAAAACACCCTCTAATCTTGGCCTTTTTACACCTAAAGGTTTTTCTAATTTGAATATTTTTGTGGAAATCGAATGGGGGGTCATAAAGTCAATTAATAATTCCAACTTAAGGCACCAAAACAAAAGAACTTAAGATAAACCAAAACAATCAAACGGGGATCTTAAGTCAATTGATTGTAAACTACAATGTTTTCTAATTCTCTTTTGATAAATATGATAGTATTTAGTTACTAAGAGACAACTAAAAAGGAAAGAAAACCCGGACTACCGAAAAGCACCAAAAAAAACCTAAGGGAAAAAAAAAAAAAAAAAAAAAAAAAAAATGGAAGATGAGAACTTCTAGCAATATTGCGAGGTCTTAAACTACAAAGCTATTGTCTTCATGCTTTGGCTCCCTACTTAAGAATTCCTCGTTTTGTCCCTAAATTGGACTAATCAACTGCTATTAAAGGCATCTAAAATAATTTTAAACCTGTAAACACACAATAGCCACATATTTTCCTTAGATTGACATGCACATCAAACATATCTAAATAAGTTAACCACCATATAAAGGCAATCCACTTGGCATCCCAAGAGATTCATTGACTTGTACATAAATTAAACAGAACATTATGTGGCAGAGAAATTCAAAACAAACAATTATGTGTGGTGTGGTTGACACTCACACTTTATCCTCTTATATTTTCGTGCAAGTGAAATGAGTATGGAAAGACTAGCTTTTATTATTATCCAAGTAAAATGGGGAAATTGGGGAGGAAAAAGAAAAAACCTTCAACAAGTGTTTCCGGATAATCTGTAGTCGTTTTGGGGGAATATTCCACAATAGCCAATTCAGGTCTCCACGAAGGATTGCTAGCAGGAAATGAAACTGGATAGAAATAAAACGGGACCCATAAATGGTAAAAACCATACAGAACAGAGAAAAAATCGGATTAAGAGACAATATTATCAGAGACAAGATTAAGGAACAAAACTACCAGTTAAAAACAAAGAAAATGAGAGAAGAAAAGAGGATATAAAACCGATTTTAACTACCTGTTGGAGTGAAAACAGGACCCTGCAGCTTAAAGAAGTAGACCTGTTCATAATGGTAAAGGAGGCTGAAGTAGTGTTTCCTCAATACAAAGGAAGCACTTGTTGTGGTTGGAGAGAACCTGAAAATATTTCCCACTTCCCTCCATTTCTTCTCTGCAACAACCTGCACATTTTTCTTTCACTCTCAGTGGAAAATCATCTCTCTCTCTCTCTCCCTCTATATATATATATATATATATATTTGATTTCACATGCGAATGATTAGATATAGAGCAAACCTTCTCATAACCACCCCTTTTTGTAACCTCTACATAAAGAACATGCAAATCTAGCTCCTTCCCCCCAATTACAGGAATCCTTAAAATGCCACACGGAAAAAAATGGAGGATTAGAAAACACAACCACATGGATCAAACATAAAAAAATAGGAGTATAAAACAGACTCCAATTAAAATGTGGAAATCCCATGTACATCACATACTGCTGCTATGTATGTTATAATCAATATGGAAATTCCCCTGAAGATTATATTCAACAGAAAAATGAGAAAGAGAACAAAAAAAATAAAAAATAAAGAGTACTTACATAAACTTGGTGTTCATCATAAAATGGAAGCGCCTGAGAGTGTCCCAGAAGACTATAGGGTCCCTGACAGCATCCTGATGGGAGGCAAGTGGGGTAGGATATTGCTTACCCTCCTCCCCATTCAAGCTCTTGTTGCTCCCAAACGGAGACATTTTTCTCACGGTCGCCGGAAAATCTAGATGGGAAGATTGAAGAAGAGCCTGAAAAACATTGACGTATATTAATGGTGATAATAAATAAAGAAAGATGATTTCCAAGAGAAAATTGTAATTAAGGTACAATAAGTCTGACCAAAAGCAGATTTAAAGAAGAGGGTTGGACGCGTGGGAGGTAACGGTTACACAAAATTGGCCCTTTCTGCTATTACGAAAAGCACAGTAAAAAAAAAGTCCTTAATGCTTATTTATTATTTTTCACAGGCTACGTTCATCATAATTACACGCCTCTACTTCCTCTTCTGTATCACTCCCTTTCTCGTGCCGCTCGAAGCCTGACATCTCTGCAGCAGCATGAGCAGTGATCTTTACTCTCCCTTTCTCTTTCTTTTTCTCTCCAAACGTTGACATGCACTTGGGCTTCTTGTTCTGATAGTGTGTCTGAAGCGTATCTTTAGAGTACATTTGGTGGAAGATATCTGAAGAGACTTTAGGGGGGCTGTTATCGAGTGCTCTCGAGTATACTACTGTTGCAGAGAGGTAAACAAACAAAGGGATACATGTGTATCAATCATAGAGGCCTTTGTTTGTTTGGACGCTGCTCCATCCTCTATAGTCTACATAGACTGTTATAGCCTTATAGGTTTTGTGGATGGATCCCTTTCTTTATCCGGTTTTTTTATTTTTTATCCGTGAAAACATGTTTGGACCTCCCGTATATAAGCTTGACTGGGTGGTTTAAGATTGCTGACGTGGAAAACCCTTTTTTCTTTTTCTTTTTTCTACGTTTATGTTTGCAGACTCGGAAAATCACGTGTAGCGAAAACCTTACGGCAGGATTGTGTGATGATGGATTAAGCCTAAAATATTTTTTTGTTAAGAAAAAAAAAAAAAAAAAAGGTGTTATTTTCGCTATTTGTTAGTAATATAAAAAATGGTTTGAGATTTTTTTTTTTTAATGGACTTGTATGAAAATTGTCAAATATTTTTTATATTTTATATAATATAAGGAGCTGCTTTGAATTGCATGCGGTTAAAAAGTGAGATAATTAAAAGATATTCAATAGTTAATTAAAAATCAATTCAATTGGGCTATTTATATTGCTTATAATTTGAGTAAATAATTTTGATAAAGCTTTTGTATGACCCACTTGCTTGACGGTGTTGAGACTATCCGAGCTCTTATAGGGCTCTCTTGTAAATAAATAGCTTTCTTAGGAGATTGTTAGACAGAAAAATAATTCACACAAATAAGGAACATAAATCATTTTACACTTCATTTTTTTTTTTTTTGGTCAATTAAATTTTTTATGCGATGGTAAATACTTACAAATAAAACATTTATATTTTTTTAAAAAAAAAAACATTTTTCCCTAAAATAAAGGGAGCTCAAATGTAATGTTTAGTCCTTTAAATAATGGTTGGAATAGAAAGAAGGTGAGAAAGGGATTTGTTCAGGAATCCCACATCGAAAAGAAAGACTAGTATGGGTTGAAGTCCCTTCTATAGGATGGCAAATTGGAGCGCGTGGAAACCATGATCCTTCAGGCAGTAAACGGGATGTGATGAGTGGTTGGTTCTCGCTTTTCACTGAAGATGCGAGATGGGTGTCCGCCCCAAAAGCCTGGTTACGACAATCGGACGCTCTAATCTTAACCAATCTGATCCCAACCTTGAAGAATTAATTCTTAAACCCCATCTTTAATTGTATGAAAACACATGTTTCAATACGTTTAGCTTAACCCCCTCAATTCAAATTATCATCCTAATGACAGTTTCCCTCCAAACTACTACTAAAATTACCACCCTACCTTCAAAATTATCAAAATAATGACAATATATTTCTCAATACTAACAAAATAACGAAATTACTAATTTGTTAAGCAGTGGAATGCTCACCAATAATTTGTGTACCTGTAAACTTAATTTGAGTTCATACTAATCTACACTAACAAAATTTTTCCAAACTACTACTCAAATTACCATCCTACCTTCCAAATTACCAAAATAATGACAATATACTCCTCAATACTAACAAAATAACAAAATTACTAATATGTTGAGCAGTGGAATGCTCACCAATAATTTGTGTACCTGTAAACTTAATTTGAGTTCATACTAATCTGCACAAATAAAATTTTCCCAAACTACCACTCAAATTACCATCCTATCTTCCAAATTATCAAAATAATGATAATATACTCCTCAATATTAACAAAATAACGAAATTACTAATCTGTTGAGCAGTGGAATGCTCATCAATAATTTGTATACCTGTAAACTTAATTTGAGTTCATACTAATCTTCACTAATAAAATTTTCAGAGTTATGTGTTCCTCACATTCTCCTTCAACCTTGGGCTCGTTACCAACTCAATTAGGTATTTTAAGTGGATTAACTCGTAACTAATGATGTAATTGCAATTTTATTAGTGTGATAATATATATCCAACAATTTGTTTTATAATTCAATTTAAATGTGGCTTATTTTGTTTTGGTTTCTTGTACAATTTTGCAGCTTGACATTTCTAGGGGGTGTATGATAGGTCAATACTCATTCTCCTATCTGACATGCACTTCAGCACTTAGCTTTCTCGCTCTGATAGTATCTCAAACATATCTTTTAGAGTACATTTGGATTTGGTGGTAATTATATCTTAAGAGACTTTTAGGGCATCTTGTATAGCGTGTGTTGACTCGTTGACATAGAAACACCGTTGTTTATTTGCAACATAAAATAACTAAATTGTTTTTAAAACCTTTAAAGAATGGTTGGGCCGCTAAATGTTTAGATAAATTTTAGTCAAAAGATTTTTTAAAAAAATAAAAAATTTAATTACTCACTTTTTAAAAAAGCTTATGAATTATCGAGCGAGGTTAGTTGCTTAGCAAATTCTTAGCCATTTTAACTAGCTGGATGCATTGTTCTTTTGGCTACATGACTCGACAAGATAGAAAATGGTCAAAAACTATTTTGTTAAGCCAAATGTTGGAACTAGTTTCATTTATGTAAATAGGACATTGTGGATTCCATTATTCCAAAGAAAAAAATAATAATAATAGTTGATGAAGATTATGGAATAAGTACACGGCATCGTTTCTAACATTCCAGAAGATAAATTGCTCATATTAAGTAGATAAATTGTAGAAGTATTTATAGGTATTATGTTTTATATGGGTTTTTTATTAGATAAAATTGAGATTTATGCACAGTTTAATAAGGAGTAGAGCGAGATTGGGGATACCATAGCTAGGAAGCACTACCACAATTGTACTTATGGGTTTGAGAGTACTATTTTGATAGAGTAACGTTATATATCATTTTTTAAAGTAGAATTATTAATTAGTTATTGATTTTTTTTTTAAATGGTGTATCAAATTTTTTATTAAGAGATGAGTATCAAATTGACGTAAAAGTTATTCATTAGCAACTGCAATATTTTTTTGGATAAATTATTTTGAGCCTCTTCAATAAATAAGTTTCACATCATTTTATTTTTATTTTCCCACATCATTTTATTTTCCATCGCTTACTAAAAGATTTGGTAATACCCTTAGCATTTTTTTATTTTATTAATAAAAACTGATCTAAGGCTGTATCACATAAATCAAGTAGGATAAAAAAAATATTTTTTGACCTTTCTCATTTTGATTATCATGTGGTATGACACTATGAAATCGAATAAATAACATTCTTTGTAATAATATTCCCAACGGAAGAGCTAAATTTTTATACAAGTAACTCCTAAAAATTCATTTTATCTACTTTAACTCATGAATTTTTACATATCTTCTACATCCGATTAGTTATATTTTTATTTATATCATTTAAATATGATTATTATTATTTTATAAGGGTTGTGTTTTTTTCTAAATATCTTATTTTTCAATTTTTGAAAAAAGAGAAATGTGAAAGATAAATAGCAAAAAAAAATTTGAGAAAAGAGAAAATAGGTGAAAAATAATTAAAAAATGAAATAATTCTTTGAATAGCGCGTAACTTTTTTTTAGTTCATTTAATAAAATATTTATTTTATTTTATTTTATTATTTTTTTGCTTCTCCATTATCCAATGTAGGAGATATTTTATAAATTTGAAGAACCATTTAGATAAAAATGTCATTAAACAAAAGTCTCATTTAGAGCTATTTAAATAAAAGTTTCATTTAGCTCCGGAATACTCTAATCTTTTATTTTGCATCATGAGTGCTGGGTGAAATTCAATTCAATCTATTAATTGAGAAACAAGCAACAATAAGAATGGCTGAACCACATATAAAAAACACACTACCGACATTAAGCTTTGGCCCAAACCAGACGAACCCCGTTCGTCAAAGGGGTAGAAAAAAATTTGAACTACGATTGTAGGGCTTTACCCCAAAGGGAGCCCTTCCAGAAATTCTCAAAGGCCTGGGCCTAACCCAGGCCTATGAGGGGGGTTGGAAATAGTTTTCAACCAGCAATAGACGCGCCTCGGTTAGAACCTCACTAGCTGCGTCATTGCCCCAAGCGCAAAGATGCGGAATACTGGGTTACCCATCTCCTTTTGTAGTCCTCGTTTGCCTCCGCTAACTAGTATTTGTCCGATGTGGGACTTAAAGTCGGACCACTATCACAAAGTCAAAGCTTTTAGTGGATTCTTTAGGGATCAATTTCTTGGCAAATTTGTGGGATGTTTCGATACGAAAATCCAACTCCCATCAGCTACATGTTCTTAACTTAGGGAGATTAATTTGAGGGAAAAATAGGCTTTGTTTGATAACATTGTTTTTCTCTATTATTCTTTTCTCTTTTTTAAATAAAAACTCAAAATACAAAATTACTTTTACATTTATATCACATCATAACACTTTCTTAAACAAACACTAAAAAATAACATTTTAAAACAGTAATGAGGTTTTTTTTTTTTCTCTCTCTCTCATTAACCAACATGCATCCAAGCTTAATCAACTTAAGTTTAATGTCATTTATTGGATTAGGTGCAACACAGTTTTCCTCCAATTTGTGTCAGAGAAAAAAATTTCAACCTACAATCTGTTAAATTGAAATTTGTATCTAGAGCATGTGATGTCCGTCTTTACAGCATGTAATTCTCACACATGCATATGAGAATCATATGCATGTAATTCTCACAGATGCATATGAGAATCATATATTTTAAGAATAAATGTCAATTTAATATACCGTCTTCCGATATAATTTAAATGAAAACTTTGTTCATAAGTTAAATTTGGAAAAAGGTACATATACTCCATTCGAACTAAAAAATAATTTGTATTGTCTTCCAAAACTTTCAATTGAAGCAACGCCCCACTCTATCAACCCCAACTACCAAAAAATTAATGTCTTCCCAAACTATTTTTACTATTTTTAAAAATTAATGTCTTCCCAAACTATTTTTACTATTTTTTTTTTCTCAATTTTAGAGAAGTATTTTATATATTTTTCAAGACAAAAAAAGTACATTACAATTTTTCCATAATTTTTCAGGACATAATTACAATTGAAAGTTACAATTTGAATGATAGTCCAAAAAAAAGGTACATACACATTTGGTTTCTTAACAAGCTCTGCAATCCATGCTGAAGGCACTGTTAAATATTTCATCCCCAGCCCATTTCTCCTGAAGCCCATTCTAACCCCAATATTGAGGATGGTTAAAGAAGGGGCTCAAGCCCAAACGATGTGACTGTGTGAGTGCATCTTTCTTTCACAGCTCTCCTCCCTCTTTGTCTCTTCTTTCACAGAACCCGCAGCCAATACCATCTCCCAAGCCCTTCTTCATTTCTTCAATTTGTGCTAAAGGCTGCCAAAGAAGAGCTAGACATCCATGCAGGGAAGGATAAATGGGTGCAAGAATCTGATGTCAACGAGTACAACCTATACCCACCACAGGATTGCGCGAGGCCATGGAAGTCTGTAACATTGGCGACTGCTATTTTCCCAAGGCACTTGTCTGATAATTAACTTATGGAATATAAATTGCTCATGTTAAGTAGATAGATACGTTTTATGTTTGTTTTTTATTACATAAAATTAAGTTTTATACACAATTTGATAAGGAGTAGAGCGAGGTTGGGGATTTATTATATCCACGATTTTGATTGACTGAAATCGAGAAATACCACAACTAGGAAGCATTACCACAGTTGTACTTTGTGGGTTTGAGAGTAGACTATATTTCCGTAGCAATTTTTTTGAGCATCTCTAATAATAATTTACACATCATTTTATTACCCATATCTTTGTATTTTTAACATTTCTAACAATATCATATAAATAAAGTGCGATAAAATATATTTTCTAATATTTTCCATTTTGATTATCATGGCTTATGATACTTTAAAATAAAAATAAAAATAAAAAAATAAAAAAGAAAAGAAAAGTTGTAATATCTTATATTGTATCATGAGTGTTGAATGGAGAATTCAACTCAATCTATTAATCGCAATCAATCACCCCCTTACGGTGGCCGAACCACACAGCAGAAAAATCACCATTAACATTGAGCTTAGGCCCGAAACAAGGCGTCTTTCGACAGTTAATAGGCTTCGAATCATAATAGACGAATCTCTTCTGGTTAAAACAGAACACATGGACAGCCAGAAAAGAAAATTTTGGACTAGAGCTGCAGGGCTTTACCCCAAGGGGAGCCCTTCCAGAAATTCTCAAAGGCCTGGGCCTAACCCAGGCCTATGAGGGGGTTTGGAAATAGTTTTCAACCAGCAATAGACGCGCCTCGGTTAGAACCTCACTAGCTGCGTCATTGCCCCAAGCGCAAAGATACGGAATACCTGGTTACCCATCTCTTTTTGTAGTCCTCGTTTGCCTCCGCTAACAAGTATTTATTCGATGTGGGACTTAAAGTCGGACCACAGAGGGCATCTCAAAGTCAAAGCTCTTTTAGTGGATTGTTTAGGGAGCAGGGTAGTGTTCTTGGCAACTTTGAATGATGGGAGATGATAACACCTTCTAGTCTCTCACTTCCGTTACGTGCTCTCTCATACAGTCATCACTACCCTCTGATTCTTTACAGACTGTTCAGCCAGAGAAAAATCCACAATGCTCTTTTCCCTCGATTCTTCTCTCCGACATGTACAAATCAAGAACCACTTGTTTCCGCTCTAATTTTTGCTGTGAAGTCTTGCTCTTCCGTTTCCTACTGCCGGGCAATTCATGCTCGTGTGGTGAAATCTGTAAATTACTGTGATGGTTTTATTGGTGATCAATTGGTGTTTGTGTACATCAAATATGGCTGCGCAGAAGATGCGCAGATGTTGTTTGATGAAATTCCTAATAAGGATGTTGTCTCCTGGAATTCGTTAATTTCCGGGTTTTTGAACAGAGGGTTTATTGGTAAGTGCCTTAGTGCGTTTTTCACAATGAAGTTTGAGATTGGAATAAAACCTAACGAGGTTACATTGTTATCTATAGTCTCAGCCTGTAGTGATATGGGAGCTCTAGATGTAGGCAAGTACATTCATGGGTATGCACTGAAAATGGGGATGTTGTTGGAAACTAAGGTTGCTAATTCTCTTGTTAATATGTATGGGAAGTCTGGGAATTTAGATGCGGCTTGTCGAATATTTGAGGCAATATCCATTAAGAGTATTGTTTCCTGGAATTCAATGATCGTGATTTACACCCAGAATGGGTTTGCAGAGGGAGGTGTCAGTTGTTTTAATTTGATGAGAATGGCTGGAGTTAAGCCTGATGATGGTACTATGGTTGCCTTGCTTCGGGCTTGTGAAGATTTAGGTGTAGGAAAACTAGCAGAGGGCATTCATGGTGTAATTTTCAGCTGTTGTCTTAATGCAAATGAAAGAATTGCAACTGCACTTTTGAATCTGTATGCGAAGTTGGGGAGATTAAATGCATCACGCAAAGTTTTTGGAGAGATGATTCATCCAGACAGAGTAGCTTGGACAGCCATGCTTGCAGGCTATGCTGTCCACGGATTTGGAAGAAAAGCAATGGAGCTCTTTGAATACATGGTTAAGGAAGGTTTAGAGCCTGATCATGTCACCTTCACGCATTTGTTAAATGCTTGTAGCCATTCAGGATTTGTCAAGGAGGGAAGGTATTACTTCAAGATCATGTCTGAAGTGCATGGAATTGAACCCCAGTTGGATCACTACTCATGCATGGTTGATCTTCTCGGCCGCTCTGGTCTTCTAAATGATGCTTATGAGCTCATTATAAACATGCCAATGGAGCCTAATTCTGGTGTCTGGGGGGCCCTCCTTAGTGCTTGTCGGGTTTATGGTGACATTGAGCTTGGGAAAGTAGTTGCAGAGAGACTGATTGCTTTAGACCCATTAGACCCCCGAAACTATATCATGCTTTCGAATATATTCTGTGCTGCTGGTCTATGGAGAGATGCTTCAAAGGTGAGGGCTTTAATGAAGGATAGAAGTCTCATCAGAAACCCCGGTTGCAGTTTTATTGAACATGGAAACAAAATGCATAGATTTGTAGTTGGTGATCGATCTCACCCTCTATCGGAGAAGATATATGTAAAATTGGAAGAACTGATTGGAAAGATTCGGAAGGCCGGATTTGTGTCTAAAACTGAATTTGTTCTACATGATGTTGAAGAGGAGGTTAAAGAGGATATGATCAACAAGCACAGTGAGAAGCTAGCAATTGCCTTTGGCCTTTTGGTGACTAATGCAGGCATGCCGTTAATCATAACAAAGAATCTTAGAATATGTGGCGACTGTCACAGCACCGCAAAGTTCATATCACTGGTTGAGAAGCGTGCCATCATAATACGAGATTCAAAGCGATTTCACCACTTTGACAATGGATTGTGCTCTTGTGGTGATTATTGGTGAAACTTTGCATCAATCAAAATGATGATTTACAAATTACAGCATGATTAACGCAGAACAATCACTTGAATGTAAGAAACTCTTATCTCTGAAACATAATTATTTTGTCTTTACATTACAAGTTTCTAGTAGTTTGTACGAAACATTGGTTTAATTGAAAGTTTTATGGGACATTACAAATCGTGTGATAGTTCAAAGAGGTATGCATACTTTTCCCCTGTATTTGAGTTCTTAGACAAGGTCTACAATCCATGCTAAATGCTTGGACTGATAAATTTATTTCATCCCAAGCCCACTCCTCCTAAATCATTTAGCATTCTGAAGCTCATCCCAACCCCAAGATTTGAGGATGGTTGAGAAAGGGGCTCAAGCCCAAACAATGTTAGTGCATCTTTTGGGAGGGAGAACTAGGGGCTGAGGGGCCATGCCCCCTCTCCCGTTTTAAAATTTTCAGTTAATATATATATATATATATATATTAATGAATGTTTTAGCCTCTCCTCAATAAGAAATCCTGATTCTTTTAAAAAAATAATAATAATAAAGAAATCCTGATTCCATAATTTTTTCCCGTTCTTTCTTTTGGACAAAAAATTATTTGAATCCAAAAAATGAACAAAGGACCTCTTTCATTTTGTTTCCTGGTAATTGAATGGGTCATGTTCATTGTGGAATAAAATTAAAGCCACATCTTATCGTTTACTTGATTGAAGACTCGAACCTCCACCTGTGGCGATGTGCATTTATTATATTTTGTTTTATGAACATTATTTTCCAATGGTGGCCCAACTCTAGCCCCATCGTTGACGTAACCTCCAAGAGCGAGCCATTGGTTTGTTTCTAAAGAAAAGCTTCTTTACAAACCATGGTCCACTAGTGGACCAATCAATATAATTGCCGTGTTATTTTTCAAATATAATTGCCTTGTTTGACCAGCATTCACCCCACATTTCCCCTTTATTTTGTAGCCCTTGTGGCTGTTGTAAGTCTCCTTCGGCCGGGGAAAGATGATACTGCGGTGTTAAGATATATTTTTTTAATAAATTAATATGATCATCTATGTATGAATTGACGTGTGATATTTATTAAGTTAGCTATTAAGGAATTAAATCCGTCTGTCAAGTTTTGTTATATTTAATTTTCTCACTTATATATAAATATAGAATAAAAATTATAATACTTCAATTTTTTAATTTTTTTTATATTAAATAGTTGATTCGATAATAAAAATCGTAATACCTCAAATATAAAAAGAACTATAATACCTTAATTCAAGGTAATAGCAGATGAATAAAACCCAAAAAGATCCATTGTTATGATCCTAAACCTTTAATCATTATTAAATTAAACCATCCTGTGTATCAATTTCTAAAAAAAAAAAAGAATAGAATCCTTATTCAACTCAAGTTTGGTCAGATCAATGGTTCAATTCCCAATTTGACTATATGCAGTGGCTGACACATACCGTGTAATTTAGATCAAAGACGGTGAGGGGTTTTGGTCATACATATACACATAATTATTCAATGCAAATTAATTAAACAGTATACATTGTTAACCACTCTACCAACAATACTATCTCTACTACAGATTCAAACTCAAACATATCTCCTATTTTATTAACAATTCAAAGATGCAAGAGTCCATCTTTATGATAGCCTCTACAAGATAAGATAGCATTAACTTTTTATTACCTTATTATCTTAGCTCTCTAGACATTTGAAATTGTATAAGTTTAAATTTCAAATGTTGTATACATGTACTCAAACTCTCAAATGTAGAAGTTTATTTATATTAATACAATACATACATGCATTTGCATTTGATCAAGTTCATCAAACATCTCTTCGTTCAAACTTTCATACATTCCTATTACTGAGATCAGATCAAACGGCTCAGATCGACCATGAAGACCAGATAAGATGAAAGTAGGCCCACAAGTGTCAGTGAGTCAGCGATACCCACCACCACCGAGTTGAGGAGCCAGAGTCACCTCAGTCCAAAACGGTAGATGCTTGAGAATATACCAGTGGTCACCTCCTCACGAAGTTGCCAAACACAAACAAACCCATCAGCCGCGTTTGAAGCCCATTAGGATAACGCCACCCTCTTCCTAATCCCCATACGATTACCATATTATGTCCACTCCTATTTGGCTATTTCTACCCCCACTTTGATTCTCCACGTTTAAAAACTCTCTTCTACACGTTATTATCACACTCCCTCTCAAACTGAAACCACCACCGCCAACCTTCGGAGCTTTTGGCCATGGATTCTCCCTCAACACTCTCCCTCTCTGATCAACATCATCTTATCGAGAAACTCCAGGTTTTCAAGATTCAAGGTCGCGATAAGCGTGGCCGCAAGGTGCTCCGCGTCATCGGAAACCTCTTCCCAGGTAATTAATTAAGAACGTCGTCGTTCTGGGGTTCCTTTGTATGAACTAGAAATCTAGAATCACCCTTTTTTAAGGTTTTTGTTTTGTTATGTTTCGTGATCAGCTCGGCATGTGAGTTGTGAGGCTTTGAAGACGTATTTGGAGGATAAGATTTTCGTCAACTTAGGGGAGCGGCCGTTTTCGGTGGTGTACGTGCACACGGGTGTGCGAAGGGCCGAGAACTTTCCCGGAATCTCTACCCTACGATCAATCTACGAGGCTATTCCGATCAATGTCAGGGATCATCTTGAGACCGTTTATTTCGTGCATCCGGGACTACAGGCCAGACTCTTCCTCGCCACCTTTGGACGTTTGATTTTCAGTGGAGGGTAAGATTCGGATCTTTTGCTTTGACCTTAATTAATTCGGATGCAGTAAAAAAGCTATATTAATCAAATCTTTTGACGGCTCTGATTGTGCAAACAGCAGGTTGTATTGGAAGCTGAAATACGTGAACAGGCTGGAGTGTCTGTGGGAGCACGTGAGGAGGAAGGAGATTGAGATTCCAGAATTTGTGTGTGATCACGATGAGAAGCTGGAGTACCGTCCGATGATGGACTACGGGATGGAGAGCGATCACCCTAGAGTCCACGGTGCTCCCTCTGTGAACTCTCCGGTGTCTATGTATTCCATGAGGTGTATTGCATGATAGGCCAAGTAGTACTGGTTTTCTTTTTCTTTTTCTTATTGAAGAAGAATGTAAATAACTAAATATGTAGGAGAATCTTGACATAATGTACAAAGAATCTTGACATAATGTACAAGGAATGCCGTGCAGAAGAAATAAAGTAGCCAAGAATTATTTATCTAATAATTGCCTCAAGTTTATAACTTCTACGCACAGCATTCTTTGTAGGTTTGACTCTTACCTAGCATGCTGCATGTGTTAGTTACTTCTACTTTGTCCTTCATGTTGGTTACTATTCAATCTCCAGACTTAACAGGAAAAAAAAAATTTTAACTCAACTCCTAAATGCTTCCCATTTCACGAGAAACTAAGATCTAATTAAGAGCATATCACCACTAGTAATAGCTATTATAATTAATTAAAAAATATAATTTTTTATTTTAACTTCTCATTTTTTAATATCAATTTCAACAAATTCTCTATTCTATTAACTACTTATTTTAAAATATTATTTCTTATTTTTTTTTATTATATTATTGTCAATACTTAATTAAAGGAAAAATGTAATATTATATTATATTAAAATTCAATCTAGTGTGCTACAGTAGCTATTCATTGTAACAATTAAGGTATAATAGTTAATTTTGAGTTATTCTGTTGGAACAAAAAAAAATGGTATTTCTCCATTTTAGTTATGCTGCTGGAGATGCTTTTATATATATATATATATATATATATATATGTGTGTGTGTGTTTTGGAGATCTTACCACGGTTTGATGGGCCAGACAATTAGCATAGCTGGGGCTGAGCTTGGTCCAAAAAGTTTGTTTGAACTGTGAAAATAGTCATGACTTAAGCCCTCCTCCCCATCCCCTAACCTGGCCCTTTGTGCCACGGCCCCTGAACACAATTATTATTGGATCAAGAGCCCAATCCACGTGTGCCACTTCCGTAAACGCGTAGCAAGCGACTCTAATGCCATCTCATTAATTGTAGCTCTGTTGGGCGATTCAGTTTTGTTAAATCATCGGCCATGGATTGAAAGACAGGCGTCTTCAAATCCTATTCAATTAAGATGTCATACTAAGAAAAAACAAAAAAAATTTACAAAGATTCTTGGTCGAGAATTAACGGAATTTGTAAAAATACTCACATTTAAATCTTTGTAATTTTTTTTATATATATATATAAATGGAATTTTTTTTTAATTTTTTACACAATTTAATTAAAAATCTTAACAGAATGTAACATTATAAAAAATTGAAAGTTCAAATTTTAAATTAAAAGTTTTTAAACTTTGAGGTGTACAAAATCACATATTCGAAAATTAAAGAGGGATACGTTAGAGCATTTACAATGATCCCTTTATTATTATTATTATTATTTAAATTAACTCTAAAATCCACTCTAGTGGTTAGACACTTTTAAAAACGGCTAAATATCAAACACTATAGGTATAGGCATAAGTAAATTTAATCATCTTAATGAAATATTCTTTTAACACTCCCCTAACATGTTAAATATGTAATTAAAATTGGAACAAAGTTTTCTTCCAAACTGGGTTAGAGAATTTTTCTTCAACCTAATCTATAAACATAACATGTATCAATTTTTTTAATAACATGTGAGATGCACATGTTTTGTAATAACATGGACAAAGTTTGAATAAATTTTATTAAAAGCTCACGTGTATTTCATATGTTATTAAAAAAGTAAACATATGTCATGTTTATAGATTAGGTTGAAGAAAATTCCTCTAACCCAGTTTGAAGGAAAACTTTGTCCTTAAAATTGGGTGAATTAAAAGAGTAGTCAATTTTTGATAAGTCAATATTTTTCTCATCTTTTTCCAATCTCATCCTACAAATTTAATAAATCAACCAATTTTACCCCCACACAAATCCAATGATGAATTCATCTTGTCACTAACAATATAATGAATTCTATCATTTTTTTTTTATAAATAAATTTAAATTTTGAGAAACCTAATTCTATGTGTGGACTACCATATTAAAGTTTTTGTATGTTATCATTCCTCAAAAAGAGCTCCCTCCTCCCTCTTACCTTCTAATTTTACGGCCCATGTGAAATCAATTTGTGTCAATATGCCACGGCAACCCAATACAATTATTAGGATCAATAGCTCATCCGAGTGAGAAATTTTTAACACCACGCCAGGAGTGCATTTCGCAGTATAAAGAGTGGGTATAGCAAGTTCATCGTCCAAGCCAATAAGCCATACATCAGTGAAGCAGTACCAATGCCTACGTACACCTTTCATTCACCTGCATTGCAAATTGTTCAAAATGACTACAAACAAAGACTCTTACGCCATAACTTATACGCTGTCTTATGTGTTTTGGTTTTGGGTTAGAATTCGAAGGGTTTCAATTCGGGTTGAGTACACACCGTTTAATCTTTCTGTGTTTATTACCAACCAGAATCAGGTCAAAATTTGGCCACAACATTGCTCAAAAATCAATTGTTCTTAATTTCATGCTTGCAAACTCTAGAACTCACTTAAGAAAAATGACAATAATTTCATCATAAAATCTAATGCTGATGTAATTCAAGAAACATCTCAAGGTTTGAACAAATTCTAAGACTGGCCCAAAAAACCAAGACCCGTTTTCACATATCTTTCAATATCTTTGAAAGATGTCCACAAGTTTCCTGGCCTGTAAATTGTCACAAGGATTCTTATCCGAACAAGTAACTAGACATAATGTAGAAATCCAATATATATGTTTGCTGTGCTGTGTGCATTTGCTGCATCTGCAATCTGCTATGTGAAGCTGTCTCACAGGGACGATGCCTTTGGAATTATTGAGGAGATATTAAATTCCTTGGTAAAGGTATCGGTTATGGGCTGTTTTGAAACCTGAAGGTTAGGTTTCATGAATCCGACCGAAAAAAAAAACGAAAAAAAAAAAAAAAAAGAGAAGAGGTTAATCAGGATTGTCGTCTGGGACTATCCGTCATCAGCTTTTCGCTTTTCACTGCCATCGGCTCTCCAGCTCCACATCAGCCAGGACAGGACGGACAGGAATGACAGGGCAAGGCTCGTCAACGTCAGGCCTACGAACATAGTCTAAGAAAGGCTGTATCAGGACCTCTTCCTCAAAATTTATAATACGGACAGCATTGGACAGGAGCTTGAAAAACAAAAATATATAAACAGTTAAAAAGAATAAGAAAAAGAATATATAAACACCAGTGGTACTATCTGCAACTGCTGCCAGTGATGTGGAGCTTGGCCTGAGAGCCGGTGGCCGTGGGAAGCCAAAAGCTGATGACGAGATAGTCCAGGACGACAATCCTGATTAACCCTTTTTTTTTTTCTTTTTTTTTTTCTCTATTCGGTCGGACTCATGAAACCTAACCTTCTGGTTTCAAAACAGCCCATAACGCATCGTCCCTGTGAGACAGCTTCACATAGCAGACTGCAGATGAGGCAAATGCACACAGCACAGCAAACATATATATATCCTATGAGTAACAAACACAAAGGAAGAAAAAGAAAAAAGAAAAAGTCGTGTTGCCTTACAAAGGCCATAAAGCCTTTCCAAAAAAAATTGCTGTTTCAGTGCAATTCTACCTTGTTATCAAGTCAAACGAATCAGGTTACCTGAGCCCATTAAGTCGTATTGCCAGCCTTTCCACAGTAATTTCTATTTTAGTGCAATCTCTTGCACTCGTGAATATGGGAATTCCTCTGCGCCATTGGTAACCGGTTTGGGCGCCCGTCAGCTACAACCTGCAGAAGAAAAAAGATTTCCAGCTACGAAATTGCCCGTGTCTTTGGTTTTGCAATGTGCTAGTAATTTCCATTTTCGTGCAATCTCTTGGACTCGTGAATCTCTGTCTTCTGTTTTTTGAAACAGCACAGGGGTTAGAGATTAGACGCAACACTGATTGAGATTTCCAGCTACGCTCTACGCTGGCCGTGATTTCCAGCTGCGAAATTGCCACTGCCCTTGGTTTTGCACTGTGCTAGTAATTTCCATTTTCGTGCAATAAACTCGTGAATCTCTGTCTCCGGGTAAACAGCACAGGGGTTATAGGAAGCTGATCGATCGAGACGCGTACACGTCACTGTGAAGCTGATCACCGTGGATATTTAAAGTGGACGTAAACGGTAATGATAGTCGAGATATATGGTGGATGCCGGCTAGGAGGATCAGATATTTATTTTTCGTGGGTTTTCATGGGTTGTTGGGTCCCAAGGGGCACTTGGACTTTGACAAGGAATGGGCTAGTTGATTTGGGTTGTTGTGCTTGTTGACTTGGGTTGTTGTGCTTTAAAGTTTAATCCCAAGAATATTGCTTTTTGGATTACTGGTTGGTTGGCATCCATATCAATATAAAGTTTGAATATCTTGAATAATAATATATATTGTATGATAGTTAAATACAATTTGCTAAATAATATATATATTTTTTTATAAATAATCTACTAAATAACATTATTTTAGATAATCATGTTGATGACCTATATTTATTACAAAAAATAATATAAGGAAGGCCAGCTAGACTCTTCCTCGCCACCTTTGGGCGTTTGATTTTCAGTGGAGGGTAAGATTCGAATCTCTTGCTTTGACCTTAAGATGCAGTCAAAAAGCTATATATATTAATCAAGTCTTTTTGACGCTCTGATTGTGCAACAGTGCAAATTAACTGCAGGTTGTATTGGAAGCTGAAATACGTGAACAGGCTGGAGTTTCTGTGGGAGCACGAGAATTTGTGTGTGATCACGATGAGGAGCTGGAGTACCGTCCGATGATGGTCTACGGGACGGAGAGCGATCACCCAAGAGTCCACGGTGTGCCCTGATCGGTGGACTCTCCAGTGTATGTATTCCATGCGGTGTATTGCATGATGTGCCTGGGCCAACCTGGCCATGATGTGCCTGGGCCAGCCGTGCCGGAAAAATCAAAGTTGAAAAAAAATCACAGCTTAGCCGATAATTATTTTATGTTATTATTATTATTATTATTATTTTAAATAGCAGTTTAAAAGACTATATACTTTCTAAGCAACAGCAGGTTCGACTCTTACCTAGCATGCTGCATTTTTATTTTTTTATTTATTCAAATAAGGAAAAGCATGTTATATTAGATCAACAACAATAAAGAGGTGGACATCTTACAACAAACTCAAATGATAAAATACAATACATAATTAGAGATAATAACAAAATATAAGCAATTGTTTCATTTATTGTTTAGAAGAATCATATACAGGTCGGACCTTTAAAAAGACCGCATAAGGTGATTAACAAACAGCAAAATGACTCGATTAAGAGTAACAAACGGTGTAGACAACTACCACGTAGTTGCAGGGAATGTAGTATAGAAAACTGAATAGGAGTTGGAGAAGGAACATAGACAACAAAAGCTTCCTCGACCAAATCAAATCACTTCACATCAGGAAAACAATAACCCACAATAAAAAAATAATAATAATAAAGCAAAACACAAAAGAAACAGAAAATAAAGAAATACATCAAAAGAACTACAACAAAAATACATCCACTCAGAGCAGCAGCACAGCCATGTGTTAGTTACTTTTATTCTGTCCTTTCATGTTGGTTAACATACAATCTCCGATCCAGGCTTACTTTACATAATATATATATAAAATTTATAAAATGATTTTCGTCGAAAAATATTCTTAACAAAAAATAATTTCATGAAAAATGATTTCCTGCAAAACATTTTCATGGTCTTTAGTGCGTACAGAGAATTACAATTATATAGATAATGGTTTCCCCAAGTCTAAATTTACGGGTAGGTCTTGGGACCCTACCCCGGGAACTGGAATAGATACGGGTAAGTCTCGGGTAGGTTCCGATCAATTCCTAGACAGGTCCTAATCAAGTCCAAAACATGCAGGTCTCAGTCAAGTCCAGAAGAGGTCTCAGTCGAGTCTTGGGCGGGTGCGAATCAAGTCCCAACAAGGCCCTCGGCGAGTCTTGGCCGGATACGTTGATTTGAGAATAAGATGTTCAAAGTTGAAAAATGATTTACACATAAATCATTTTCCATTTTTTTTTTTTAAAAAAAAAAGGTCAAAGGAAAAATGTTTTCCATTGACTATTATTTTCGTTGCACTAAACACCGAAAAATGTAAAAATCATTTTACATCAAAAGAAACGGGCCTTAATTCCTAAATGGATAAGATCCTTCCCATTTCATGAGAAACTAAGATTTAATAATATATATATATATATAGAGAGAGAGAGAGAGAGAGAGAGAGAGAGAATATATATTTCAGCTAGTTTAAATTTTTAATTTTTATATGAGAAAACCTTGAATCAGGTCAATCTGCAAAACACCCCTTTTACAGACACCATTCACAGGTTAAGCAAACACAAAACAATTTCACACAAATATAATACACTTACACATACAATATTTTGAGCTCAAAAGAGCTGGGTGGTGGGTCAGTCTAGACTCGTGGGCGAGTCACGGTCAGACCCGACACATTTAGCTAATCGTGTTGGGTTTTAATCGGGTTGGACTCGAACCCGACACGCCAACCCGATTTGACAGCCCTACTTAAAAATGCTGATTTTTTTTTCTCGAATATTTACTTCATAAGTCATTTAAAACTACAATAAAATATCTGCCATCAATTTTTCGTTAACAGCCGTTAACTGGTGTGAAATGCACCATTTTGATTAGATTAAAATATTAATTTTTTAAATTTTAATTTTAAATTCCTACATCTTAAAAAATAAAAAATAAAAAAAGGTGGCCAAAGCACCCCCTTAGGCTATGGGGGTGGTCCCCTTGGGGCCAAAACCTCAAAACGGTGTGTTTCACACCAGTTAACGAAAAATTGACGGCCGGTATATTATTGTAGTTTTAAATGACCTAAACAGTAAATATTCGGAAAAAAAAAAAAAAAAAATTTAAAATTCTGAAGGACCGAAACAAAGATTTATCATATATTTACTCTAAAATTAAAGCCATCTTATCATTTACTTCGTTGAAAACTTGAACCTCCACCGGTGGCAATGTGCATTTATTATATTTTGTTTTATGAACATTATTTTCCAATAGTTGACGTAACCTCCAACCTCCAAGAGCAGGCCCGGTTACTATGATTGGTTTGATTCGCTGTGTTATTTTTCAAATATAATTGCCTTGTTGGACCGGCATTCACCCCACATGTTCGCTTTATTTTGCAGCCCTTGTGGCTGTTGTCGGCGGGGGGGGGGGGGGGAAATATGATATTGCGGGTGTTAAGGGTATTATATATATATTTTTTATATAAATTAATATGATAATCTATGTATGAATTGACGTGTAGTATTTAGTAAGTCAGCTATTAACAAATTAAATCCATTTATCAAATTTTGTTATATTTAATTTTCTTACTTATATATAAATATATAATAAATTCTATTTTTTTTTTATATTAAATAGTTGATTTGATAATAAAAATCGTAATACCTCAAATATAATAAGAATTATAATACATTAATTCAAGGTAATAGCAAATGAATAAAACCCAGAGATCCATTGTTATGAATCAATACAGCTACATAAATATAATAAAATTATTGTAGAACGTTTTAATGTGATAATACATTAATTATTCAGTGATTCCTAAATAACACATTTTGAAATGATGAATTCTGTCCTATTTTGTTTTTCAGGTATAATTCTTATTGCTTCGAGGTGTAACTCAACGAGTTTGGGGTCCACTAAGATGTTCCAGTTTAATATTTGTTTACCTTATTTTCTCTGATTGCGTTCTACTTGTAACTTGCTGCAACATCGTAGCATATTGCAGGACGCTCGGAGCAAGGGGGGTCTTCTTCTGATCCCTCCATCAGGGGCCAAATACAGACAGAATCAATGCAATTTGGGCTTGCAATGCAGCATTTAGGTGCTCTTCTTCTTGAGCTTGGCTGCACAATTTTGACACTGCGAATGGGACAGTCTCCTGTATGGGTCTTATCCTTCCTATGTGCTTTAGTTCATTCGTGAGTAGAAAGCATTTATAATTCTAGTTGTTCAATTTGCAGGCAGAATATGTTTCAAATGCGGGACCTGCAGTTTATATATCTCCATCAGGACCTAATCCTATAATGGTTCAGGTTTGTCAATGACTGCACACTTTATCAATTCATTTACATAACATTAAGCATTTCAAGTACTCGTTCATTTTGACTAGGTTAGGAAGTTGTTGAATGCGCAAGATATGTGTAAGGCTGATCATCAATAGATTATTGTGAAGGTAAAGTAGATACATTGTAAGTAACTTATTCGCATTAGTTGTCGTGATAGGCCGGACTGTGTCATTCGTTTCTTAAGTAATTTGTATTCAGCAATAATAGTATTTTCTCCTGAAACTATATAAGACCAGTTCATGCTAAGGCTGATGCTTTATGAAGTCTAATTGAAAGCAGATTAGCTTGGTTAATCTTATCTTATGTAAACCCTAGTAGGTATGACTTCTAAATGACTCGATTGGTTATGTCAATTATGCGTTGGCCATCTTGTATTACTTGCAGCCTTTTCCTCTTCAAACCAGCTCCCTCTTTGGTAGCTCTGTTCCTCAATCAAATCCTGTGACTTTTGGTCCCGTTGATATTGGGAATGCTCCAAGGCACATAAACATTCATATACATGCTGGTAAGAAACTGTTTTCTCTAATAGATTTTTTCTTTCTTTCTTTTTTTCTTTTTTACTTATATAGAAAAACGAAATTTTTTGTACCAATCTGCATGGCGCACCTTCTATATGGTGATATGATGCTATTAAATATCGGGTACTTCGCTCGCGCCAATTGTTTCAGCGGGTTGGTGCAAGGGCAAGTAATGTGGAAGGAATGCAAGGAGAACATTGTAATGCTGCTGGATCTGGTGATTCAGGTGCAACAAGGGTGCTACTGATCCTGATCCCCTATGAGAAATGTATTTGCAGCGGCTGTCCCAGCACGACCTAGTGGCGTTGCACCTTGTCTGCTACCACTCAAAAAGTTATCGCCAACTACCATTTTTACGGTCTTTTATAACTCTGTTAATGCTTTTTGGTAGATGTTTTATTTGAAATTGTGTTAAGGTGAAAATAGTTTTAAAGTTTAGGTTAATGATTTTGTTTTGATAACGAGAAACAAGGGCCATCTTTTGCACATATCAGTTTCGGACCTAATAGCACTATTGGGCTATCTAAAGGTTATTTTTTGTTAGCGTAGAGTAAAAAGGGACAAAAAAGTAGCTAAAAAAAGGGGCAAATTCCAACTGGTAAAAAAAGTTAATCTGATTTTCTCATCTTTATAAATTGTGAAAATAAATAAAAGACAAAATATTTTAAATTAAACACGAGTGTGACGTAAGGGCTTTAAAAAAGTAATTAAAATAGAAGAATTGATTTCTTAGCTAAAATTACTAATCTAGATATAATGCTCTAATAGTAACCAACTATATAGGGTTGGATGGTGAGGCAAAGGTTGTAGAACTCATTGACAAAGACAGACTTGCATGGGACAAGGAGAAGCTGCAAAATTTATTTTCGGCTGAGGAGACGAGTGCTATTCTGAAAATTCCCATAAACCTGCAGCGTGAAGATACGATCATATGGAGGGATTCCCCAACTGGAATGTTCACCGTAAAAACAGCATACCATGGGGCTATGCAGCGTGCCCAGCAGATGCAACCCGAGAGCTCATCCCATGGAGGTAAGGAGAAAGTGTGGGGCAAGTTGTGGAAATTATCTGTCCCTAATGCAGAGAAAAATTTTCTATGGAGGGCATGTCATGACATTCTACCCACCAAAGAACGTCTTTACAAGTGGAAGGTAACTAAAGATGCTATTTGTCCCATTTGTACTGTCGAAGAGGAGACAAGTTTTCACATCTTGTGGAGCTGTCCTTCAGCGATAGATGTATGGAATGGGAGTATTAAAAAATTCCATAAAAGTTCGTTTGAAGGCCCAACGTTTTGTGGAGTAGTGGAGGAGATGGTACGACATTGCGATGAAGACGAACTACGTCTATTTGTGAGCATAGCACGAAGGATATGGTTTCGTAGAAATGAGGTCGTTCATGGGGGTCCTTTCACTCACCCAACAGTTTTGGTCCACAAAGCCGTGGAGACTGTTTCGGATTTTTCTGCTGCCAATGATTTACATGTTGCCTAGTTTCCAAGCTCAAAAAACCTAAGGGGGGTAGCAACCTGGGTAGCCTTTGTGGTGGCTCTCGTTGTTGCCTATATTCCATTAGGGAGAGTGAGGAAGGTCGGACATGGGGATGATTTATTTATTCTTGAGCTGTATCCAGTGGAGTGTTTTGTACTCTTGACTATTTGATTATGAATAAGAATGCTATTTATTCTCAAAAAAAAAAAAGTAACCAACTATATATTAAAGAGCAATGTTATTATAGACAAGCTGGTGTGAATGAATAGTTATTATACCACTGGCAATGCCACGTTTGTTACTTAAAAATTAAAATAAAACCATGTATGGGGTGGGGGAGAATTGGTTTTGCATGTAAGAAATCAAAGTTTTTATTTATTTTTTTCCTCCAAAATGATGATCTCTTCGCAAACATGCAGAGAATGAGGGAGGGGGAGGTAAAATAGGGCTTGTTTTGAGCATTTCTCATGGTGGGTGGGGTGCTGATCAAAATTTAAAAAGAAGCTTAGAATTGTTAATGGGTCTAAGTTAATTAATTTTTGAGATGATAGGATTAGTTTTGTTGGCAGCAAAGGAGTTTAAGTATATAATTATAAATATTGTCACCTAGAAGTTTGTCTAGGGTCCAGTTTATTGAATGAAAATATTTAAAACCTCGCACAAGAGAAGAGAAGAGAAAAATATATGAGCAACTTGATTTTTAGTTACTTAATAACAAACAAAACAATTGATTAAAAAAAAAAAAAAAAAAAAAAGGAGAAAGAAATGGCATTACATAAACATATATATAATCCATTTAAGAGTTTGAGAATTAAACATTAACTATTAACATATATCAAAATGTAAGCGACTAGACTAGATTAGATTCAACTCCCTCTCTCTCTCATGGAGTCGGTGTAATCCAAAGGGCACGTGATGGATTTAGCATACGGCATGGTGAAGGGATTATTAGTCCATCTGTTAACTTGAAGATGCCTCTATCTTTATCCGCATCATGGCAGTGAACAACACGGCTATCACTTATAAAATAGCTACGAATCGGTAAACGTCCATCATAGTAGGGTTTCCCTCGAAATCCTCTATTTCTGTTGCCGCTACGACGACTATCATCCATAAAATAGATACAATTCTTTAAACATCCATTATAGCGGGGATTCTTTAAACATCCTCGAACATCAACAGCAGACAAAGACGACGATACGCATGAATTTTCCCCAACAAACAACAACCGGTCACCCAAGTCGTTGACTTTATCCCAGCGACCCGTCCTCAACCTGATCAAATTGAATCTGTAAATACCAAAACACACCGTTCTGATCAAGGCATTCCCCTCCGAGTCTTGTTGAAATTGATGATGATCTATTACGCGCACAACCAGTAACAACTCGTCCGCTGAATTCACCAAATAGACACTGTGGAAATAGTTGTAACAGCTAATTAATTCTCTAGCCCCAGGGACAAGAATTATAACTACGGAAACAGTCGAAAATCTGCCGTTTACATTAAGTACTTCGTACTCCCCGACCCTTGATCCATCAAGATTCACAGCATAGAATTTTCCATTGTAATATGCAACGTCTGTCCAGGAACGCCCTTGCCTGTCCATGAAAGCCCAACGTTTATCTCCCTTCTTGCAGTATGCCAACTCGCCGGTCTTATTGATAATCGCCACCGCAACGAAGTTGTCCTTGTTCACTTGAACAAAAAGGATTTTCCTGATAAAGAAGTCGCGCATTTCCTGATAACTAAGCTGATACACGGCTATCGGTTTTACGATAATGGGTAAGTCGTTAGCTTTCCGGATAGTGTAGGACTCGTTACTGACGCTCACAATGTTGGGGAAGGAGGAGAGCGGAGGGAGATGGTGCTTGTCCAGGGTGACAGGGTTGAGGACAAGGATGGCTGATGATTTACAATTGTTGAAAATAACGAGCCAGCCGTTGGAGGAGTCAACGCGAAGCTCGGGGCGAGAAGCTTCTGGGAGGTAGATATGGTGGGTCTGGTCGGTAGAGAGGCCGTAGAAGGAGCGGTGGTATTGTAGATGGGATTCTGAGAGGGGAAGCATGAGCCATGGGAATTGAGGGGGGAGGTGTCGTGGCACCCTTGGGACTGAGGAGCCCCCTTGGGGACACACGGCTCGAAACCGGACATAATCACTGTAAACCGTGGCCAGTTTGTTGGCAATTAATTGCAGCAAATCTTGCGGGAGTTGCATCCAATCATCTGCCATTTTTTGCTACTCGCAGATTTCAGATCCGAGAGAATTGAATTGAATTGAATGAAAGGGCGATTTCTGAAAAAGGGAAAACCACACTTAAAATCCAAAACTCTCACCGTCGCTCTACTCCAAAAGGCTCAAGTTATGTTCCTCCATATATAGATAATAGCGTCAATCATAGTCCGCGTGGATAAAGGAATTACAATCCTTGTCGGAGAAGAATTCTTAGTCAGTTAGTGGGATTGAGATCACTGATTTTAAGCCGGCCTTTTGCAATCCTTGTTGGAGAAGAACGTTGATGATGTCGTATAGGAGATAAACCGACTTAGGATTCCTTGTCCTACTTCACGTTGGACTAAAACAAAATTTTGGGTTGAAAGTGACAGAGAAAGAGGCGGCTCCTAAGTCCTAAGTTTAGTGAGAACCGAGAAGAGATAATATAAAGCCCTAAACTAGCATCATTGAGAAAATTAACTTTTAAGCTTTTGGTAATAAAAAAAAAAAAAAAAAAAGTATTTTTGACATTTTTAGAGTAAAAAGGTTTTTTTTTTTTTTTAAAAAAAAAAAAAAGTTTTTAACGTGCCTTTTGTTTTCTATTTACGTTTCATTAAAAAAAAAAAAAAATCTCGAAGGAGGATTGATAGTTGGTCGCAACAGTAATTAAAATGATTGATTTTTTTTTTTGACATGTCCACATAAGAGGGGGAGGGTGATTTGAACTAGGGATCACCGCTTCATTAGACGTAGTTTCAGCCGATTTAACTATCTTTTTAGGACAAATAATTCGATATTATAAAGAAAACAAAATCACATTAAATTAAAGCAAACCAGACATACCCTAACGGCCATGTTAGCGGTTGAAATGGAGGAAGCGGAGGCGAAGCCCATTAAGGCCGGTGGTCGCCTATGCTGCATCTTGTTGAAATATTTTCAAAATAAATATATACATATAGATATTATTTTTTGTCATGTGAATTATTTTTCAAATGGAAGTTTTTAAAGAGTATTGAATAAGAGTTGTCTCATATTGGAAAGAGTGAAGATTTTGTTGACATTTATAGGTTCTAACAAAATTAAACCTAATTAAGTGGATGTCACTAGATATTATATACATATAGATATTATTTTTTAAAAATTTTCAAAATAAATATATACATATAGAAGGATGGCTCGCCACCGCCAAACTGATAATATTGTCAACAGAATGGCATTTCAATACTTAATTTTATAGAGAATGCACTTGGCATTTTATACATGTACAAGAAGAGTAGAAAATAGAAAGAGAATAAACACTTAATATGACATGTTTAAGTGTCACATTCTAATTAGTGAACATAAAGTAGATGATTTGTGCCACGACCGTATAGAGATTGCTCTTTTCTCTAAAAAATTTTGCAACATAGAGAATTCGGCAATTTGCCATTTGGCCCATCTGGGCCTTGAGCAAAAAGACCCAACACTACCCATACGGGATACGGCCGAACCAACGTCTCATAGTTCCAAATACGATTTGCCTTGTTGGACCAGCATTCTCCCCACATTTTCCCTTTATTTTGTAGCCCTTGCGGCTGTTGTAAGTCTCTTTTGGCGGGGGAAAGATGATGTAAGCCCTTGCGGCTGTTGTACGTCAAAAATTGCCTTTTTTTTTTGTAGTGATACTGCGGGTGTTAACGGTATTATAATTTATATATATATATATATAAATTAATATGATAATCTATGTATGAAATGACGTGTAATATTTGGTAAGTTAGCTATTAACGAATTAAATCCATTTATGAAGTTTTGTTATATTTATTTTTCTTACTTATATATAAATATATAATAAGTTCTATTTTTTGTTAACATTAAATAGTTGATTTGATAATAAAAATCATAATACCTCAAATATAATAAGAACTATAATACATTAATTTGCAAATGAATAAAACCCAGAGATCCATTGTTATGAATCTATACAGCTACATAAATATAATAAAATAATTGTGAGATAAAAATATGATCTTAAACCATTAGTCATTATTAAATTAAACCATAATGTTATTCATGTGTATCAATTTCTATAAAAATAGAATCCTTAGTCAACTCAAGTTTGGTCAGATGGTTCCCAATTTGACCATATATGGTTGACATGGTGTAGTTATTGGTATGGTGACTCTCCCATTCAATCAACTCCGTTCATGTTCGGAGGTCGGGAAACGAAGCTGCCCACTGTTTGGCAAAGTTTGCTTTGAATTGCGATACTGAACTTTCTTGGTCCTTGGAATGCCCTCCTTGCATTCAGGAGATTATTCTTGTAGAGCAAGATTTATGTGATTAATAAAACTTGATTCTCTTCTCAAAAAAAAAAAAAAAAAAAACCTCCGTTTTTTAGTCTAGTTGTCACGGTATTATTTAAATCAAAGACAGTGAGAAGTTTTGATTCGACAGATACGGATTTAGAATTTCTCCAATTAATTAAAATTAGAGATTCTCATATTACAAAATCGTAACACTTTATTTTAAATCTAATGATTTATAAAATCATTTAAATCTCGATAAAACAAAAGTCAGCGTAAAATTAAAATTTAATATCTCAATTATACAAAAGTAATTAGTATTTTATAGACCATAAATCAGGATTTCGAGATTTTTCAATTTTAAGTAATCGGAAAAAATGTCAATCCGGACAAATATATACACATAGCTAGTAATTATCACATAAATTGCACGATGCAAATTAATTAAAGAGTATACCTAGTATGATCAATTAAACGGTTCAGATCGACCATGAAGACCAGGTAAGATGAAAGTGGGCCCACAAGTGTCAGTGAGTCAGCGAGACCCACCACCACCGAGTTGAGGAGCCAGAATCACCTCAGCCCAAAACGGTAGATCGATGCTTGAGAATATACCAGTGGTCACCTCATCGCGAAGTTGCCAAACACAAAACAAACCCATCAGCCGCGTTTGAAGCCCACTGGGATATCGCCACCCTCTTCCTAACACGAATAACGATTACCATATTATGTCCATTCCTATTTGGCTATTTCTACCCCCACTTTGATTCTCCACGTTTAAAAACTCTTCTGCACGTTATTATTATGATATTATCACACTCCCTCTCAAACTGAGACCACCACCGCCAACCTTCAGAGCTTTTGGCCATGGCTTCTCCTTCAACGCTCTCCCTCTCTGATCAACAACATCTTATCGAGAAACTCCAGGTTTTCAAGATTCAAGGTCGCGATAAGCGTGGCCGCAAGGTGCTCCGCGTCACCGGAAACCTCTTCCCAGGTAATTAATTGAGAACGTCGTCGTTCTGGGGTTCCTTTTTGTATGAACTAGAATCACCCTTTTTAAGGTTAATTTGTTGTTATGTTTTGTGATCAGGTCGGCATGTGAGCTGTGAGGGAGGCTTTGTTTGAAGACGTATTTGGAGGAGAAGATTTTCGTCAACTTAGGGGAGAGGGCGAGAGGCCGTTCTCGGTGGTGTACGTGCACACGGGTATGCGAAGGACCGACAACTTTCCCGGAATCTCTACCCTAAGATCAATCTACGAGGCTATTCCGATCAACGTCAGGGATCATCTTGAGGCCGTTTATTTCGTGCATCCGGGACTACAGGCCAGACTCTTCCTCGCCACCTTTGGACGTTTGATTTTCAGATCGAGGAGGGTAAGATTTGAATCTCTTGCTTTGACCTTATGATGCAGTCAAAAAGCTATATATATTAATCAAGTCTTTTTGACGCTCTGATTGTGCAAATTAACTGCAGGTTGTATTGGAAGCTGAAATACGTGAACAGGCTGGAGTTTCTGTGGGAGCACGTGAGGAGGAAGGAGATTGAGATTCCAGAATTTGTGTGTGATCACGATGAGGAGCTGGAGCACCGTCCGATGATGGACTACGGGATGGAGAGCGATCACCCTAGAGTCCACGGTGCGCCCTCGGTGGACCCTCCGGTGTGTATGTATTCCATGCGGTGTATTGCATGATGGGCCTGGCCATGGTACTGGTTTTCTTTTCTTGTTGAAGAAGGATGTAAATATCCACGAGAATCTTGACATAATGTACAAAGAATGCCGTGCCGATAATTATTTTATATTATTATTATTTTTTTTGAAAATAGCAGTTTAAAAGACTATATGTTTTCTAATCAACAATAGGTTCGATTCTTACCTAGCATGCTGCTTTTTTTTTTTTTTTTTTAATTCAAATAAGGGGAAGCATGTTACATGAGATCAACAACAACAAAGAGGTGGGCATCTTTACAACAAACTCAAATGATAAAATATAGTACATAATTAGAGACAGTAACAAAATATAAGCAATTGTTTTTTTCATGGTTGAGAAGAACCATAAACAAGTCAAGCCTTTAAAAGGACCGTATAAAGCGGTTAACAAACAGCAAAATGACTCAATTAAGAATCTCAAACGGTGTAGACAACTATCAAGTAGTTTCAGGGAATGTAGTATAGAAAACTGAATAGGAGTTGGAGAAGGACAAACATAGACAACGAAAGCTTCCTCCACGAAATCAAATCACTTCACATCAGGAAAACAATAACCCAAAAGAAGCAAAAAATAAAATAAAATAAAGCAAAACACAAAAGAAACAGAAAATAAAGAAATACATCAAAAGAACTACAACAAAAATACATCCACTCAGAGCAGCAGCACAGGCATGTGTTAGCTACTTTTATTTTGTCCTTCATGTTGGTTAGCATTCAATCTCCGGGCATACTCTACAGAATATATATATATATATAACTTAGGCTTTGTTTCTTTCGACATAAAACGGATTTCATCAAAAAATATTTTAGTATAAAACAATTTCCTGAAAAGTTATTTCCTGCAAAACATTTTATGGTCTTTAGTACATATAGAGAATTACAATTATATATATATATATATATATATAATGGTTTCCCCAAGTCTAGATTTACGGGCAGGTCTCAAGACCTTGCCCGGGAACTGGAATATATATATATTTTTTACGGGTAGATTCTGATCAATTCTCGAACAGGTCCTGGTCAAGTCTTGAACGGGTCTCAGTCAAGTCCTAGGTGGGTGCGAGTCAAGTCCTGGCAGGTCCCTCGGCGAGTCTTGGCTGGATACGTCGATTTAAGAATGAGATGTTCAAAGTCGAAAAATTGTTCTCACGTAAAATATTTTCCCAAAAAAAAAAAAGAGAGTAAAGGTCAAAGGAAAAATGTTTACGAGTCAAGTCTTGGCAGGGCCCTCGGCAAGTCTTGGTCGGATACGTCAATTTGAGAATGAGATGTCCAAAGTCGAAAAATAATTTACACATAAATCATTTTCCAAAAAAAAAAAAGGTCAGAGGAAAAATGTTTTCTATTGACTATTATTTTGCGTCGCACTAAGCTTCGTAAAATGCGAAAATCATTTTATGTCAAAAGAAACGGGCCTTAATTCCTAATTGGATAAGATCCTTAAGAAACTAAGATTTAATAATATATATATGTGTATATATATATATATATAGAGAGAGAGAGAGAGAGAGAGAGCGAGAGAGAGAGAGAGGGGGAATATATTCTCAGCTAGTTTAAAATTTGGATTTTTATATATATGGTTTGGAGATCTTAATTACTAGGGTGCTATGGGCCAGACAATTAGCCTAGTTGGGGCTCAGAGAAAACAAACGCAACACAAGCTTGGCCCAAAAAGTTTTATTATCTGTGTACACCTCATGTCTTAACCTGGCCCATTATGCCACGGCCGCTGAGCACAATTAATATTGGATCAAGAGCGCCGTTCCGTAAACGCATAGCATGCAACTCATAGACTAGGATGATGAACCAACCATTGGAGGAGCCGGTTTGAAGATCAGGACGAGAAGCTTCTGGGAGATGGAAACGGTGGATCTTGTCGGAAGAGAGATCATAGAAGGAGAGGCGGGATTGTGATTGGGATTCGGAGAAGGGAAGCATGAGCCATGGCATTCGAGGCGAAAGGAGGCGCGGGAACCTTATGACTGACCACCGCCACTTGGGACACAGCTCTGAATCGGGCGTAGTCACTGTAGACGATTAGTTTATTGGAGATTGATTGCAGGATTTCTTCGGGAAGTTGGGTCCACTCAACCACCATTCTGTATCAAAGCCCCAAGCCCAACATTACATGTAAACGAACATGAATCTGAGGCATGGATAAATGTGCACAAATACGTTGAAAAAATAAAAAATGTAAGAAATGAATAAGCCAATGTGAGTGCTCTAAGTCATGGTTAAAATGTAATTTTAATAAATTGAATGTGTATCACATGGGAGGATTTGAAATTGAACAACAATGCCATACATCACTCTTTGATCACTATAAAGCCGATGTTGTATGGTCATTTCAATTAAAAAAATAAAAAAATAAAAATTCATGCATCACATGTTATAAAATACCATGCCACATCAACTTTGTAGTATCACATGTTACAGAGGATCATGCCAAATCAACTTTGTAGTGATACAAAAAAAAAATTGATGTATAGATATACTATTTGAAATAATTGTTGTACTATTAAATAATGAGTACTGCAATTAGTGGTTCCCAAAAAAATGTCAAGGGATTTTTTTTTTTTTTTTTGGTTCAATCGGATGAAAGAAGTGGTTTGTAGGATTCCTCTATACTATATATTATAATTTTTTACAATAATACCAACCTGTCACCATTGAAGTAATAATAAAAAATAAATAAATAAATAATAGTTGACTGAGATAGACGCACCAACCTTGTTAGATGAAAAAAAGACAAAAAAAAAAAAAAAAAACATGCTGCCCAAGTGAGATTATCCCCCAATTTATCCCTGCTCCCACTTTCTCCCCTTGCAAGAGTTATGTGTGATTGACAAGGGAGAGGCTGCAAGATTTCGTGACAAGAGAGTATGTGTTTAAGTAGACCAGCCAAAATACCTTTTGTACCTATTCACTGCAATACACTATATTTTAATTAAATCCAATACACAAATTAGTAGGGGCATGCTAAAATCAACATATACTTAGATTTTTTATAAATAAAGAAAGTAATTTCAGGCATAAGAGATCATAAAGAGCTTCTCGCACTTACATTAATCAAGGTCGAATTTTAGCAGGGACCATAGGGATTTATTGCCAACAAGTTTCAAAGTTCCCATCCAACAACTTGAATATACGCAAATAATCATGTCACAATATATATATATATATACACACGCAAATAATAACATGGTGAAGGAACATCATCCTCCGTGAAATACACACAATTTCCTAAACATCCCCTGAATTAACCAAACACAGCATGTCGGCGCCAATCTGTATATAGAACAGTAACGGCTGTCTGATAAACGAGACCATTGGTGACGCGCCGTTTATATCGCACACCGCAATCACGCCGTGATCGTCCATCCCATAGAATAGGCCGATGTAATATACAACGTCCACGAAGGAAAACATCGCGCGGGGTATCAAAGTCCATGTTTCATAGCCCTTCTTACAGTACGCTAATAAACTTCTTAAGAGTACGCTAAAATATTAGCGTACTCGTCGCAGCAAATCGCCAACGCGATGAAGTTGTTGCCGAGTGGGGGCCGAAGAGAAAACAACTTTCTTGATATACAAGTGGAGCCTTTTTCCGCAGAGTCTGTGTCTGTGGGAACGTGAGTTGGAACTTGGAACGCGTCGACTTCAGAGTAGTTTAAGCTCTAGGCTTTGGGGTAGGCGGAGAACGGAGGGAGGTGGAGGCTGGCTTGGGTTAAGGGGTTTAAGAGAAGGACCGCTCGAGACTCGTCGCCGTAGTCGAGGAACACGAGCCAGCCGTGGGACGAGCCGCTAAAGCGCGTGTCGTATGAGAGGGCCTCTGGCTCTGGGACCTCGAGATGGCGAAGTTTGCCGGCACAGGGTTCAAAAAACGCGCGATCGGATCGGGGGGATTTGAGGTGCATGAGCCATGGGAGCTGAGGAGGAAAGTGGCATGGCGCGGGGTGTTTGGGACAGAGGATCGCCAGCTGTGACAGACGGCGCGGAACCGGAGGCAATCGGCGTAGATCTTAAGGTTGTCGGCGATTGATTTCAGTAATTCTCGCCGGAGTTGCGTCCACCAATCAACGGGGGAGTTCTTGCGGAACCGGAGGTAATGGGCGTAGATCTTAAGGTCGTCGGCGATTGATTTCAGTAGTTCTTGCGGCAGTTGCGTCCAATCAACGGCCATATCTATTTTTCCAGCAATTGAGAGAGACTTGAGAGTGCAGTGTAACGATTTAAGTGCAATTTGAAAGGGCAAACTTCTGCTGTAAAGATGGAAAAAACAAAAAATACGAAGGAACTTATAGAAAGAGATAAGGCGTCAGAACTCAGAAGTAGGACATGGGAAGTCGCGATAGTAAGAATGCATGAGACGTTGGAACTTGGAATGGGCAGCACTGCTCGAGGCACAGGTGGCCTAATCTGAGGGTAGGGAGATGGTGGGTACAAGAATGCAAAAACGCATATCTTAGGAAGAAGTAATGGTGCATTTATTTTTTTTATTGACGTGAAAGAAATGGCTAGTCCTCATTGCCATTCTCTGTTCCCGACAAAAAAATTTAATTAAATTAATTTAAGAGTTTATCCTCAACTATAATAATCGCATTTCATAATATATTTTGAAGGATATTTCTATTTTTACTTTTAACTTTAAAAAGTGATCTAATTTAATATAAATAAAAATACTTTTTTAAATTTGAAAGAGCATTTCATCCTTCTGAATTGTGATGTTTGTTCATATTTTTATTTTAAGGAAAACTAAAAACAAAAGGTAGAAAATAAAAGTACCATCCTATAGTTGCCTACTTGAGTAAGGGATTCCATTAAGAGACTGAAAACAAGATTTAGGTCAAATATATTATAGTTGCCTACAATTTGTGTTTATATATTATATTCAAGTCGTATTTAGCCATAGTCAAATATAATCCTATTACTTACAAATATATATAAATATATATAATCTGATTAATTTAATTTAACAAATTAAAATATCTCAATCTTATTCCAATAAACACAACAGATTAGATTAATTTAATTTAACAAATTAAATATCTCAATCTTAATCCAATAAACACAACTAATTAAACAAATTTGACTCCCCACCATAACATATAAATAGTTCTAAAAAAAAAAGTAATATTTAGAAACGTACCTAGCACATGCATTGGCTTTGGGGGCCCCATGCTCTCGTCATCAACTAGTGACTTGAATTCCATTGGTCGATGGAATGTGGGCAAGTGTGGTGGACTCCAAACGAATTGCCCGCTAATAATACCAGTGTGGTGGCCTAGTGTAGTGGCCTAGTGCGGTGACTCGTAGCCAGCACGCTAATAGTACCATCAGATCCCGCTATCTTCCCCCACGGAACAGGATCCTTTTTATTTCAAGTATCTTAGTTTTTTTAAGAATGATAACATTATTATTTTATTTTTTAAAAATAATTTTATCCCTTTAAAATACAGTAATTAAATTCTCTCTACTTCATTTTTCCTCGCTTCATACAGTTAATTTTTTTTTTTCGATAATAACACTACAAATTGTATATGTATTTTTATAATTATTTCAATGGCACAATACTTCAATGATTGCTTAATCAACTTTTCACTTTTCTAATAAAGTCTAATCTAAAAATTGGTTAAAATTATCATGTCAATATTATAAGTTAGGAGACTTGCAAGCAAGCGTTTACTTGGGAGGGGCTCACATTTGTGGATCAAGTATTCCAGCAACTAATATTACTTCCGGAGTAATGTTATAAATTATATTTTTATTTTATAACTATCTCACAATGTTGATTCTTGATATATAAAAAGATTCGTTGGGACTATTACATCCACATTATGAGGTAACTATGAGATATGGTGTATATTATATTGAGAAATGTATTCCCATGAAAAAAAATCTGTCACTTAATTAACTTTGGACTCACATTAAATTATTGTAGTGTTTTATTCACCTTATTCCACTCTAATTAAACACTATATGGATCTTGATCTCATGATTGACCCCCAATTCTTTTGGTTATAATTTACTAAAATCTATAAGCATTGGTGTGAAAAATAATGGAAGATGTAAAACCCGTAACAATCCTTCAGAGTTAAAAGCATTCTTTACATGTCACTGATTGTTAAGCGACAGTCACTGCAGTAATTTGTATACTGTGGAGATGAAAAACAACTTTGAGAGGGAATCCTTTTACCGGCTGTGTTTTCTTAACTGAAGTAAAATAACTTTGTGAGGGAAAACACTGAGTTTTACTCTATGTAGATCATGTTGTCTTATGTGTTTTGGTTAATTACGGGTTAGAATTCAAAGAGTTTCAATTTGGGATTATGGAGTACACACCAGTTAATTTTTCTGTGTTTATTACCAAACTCTAGAACTCACTTCAGAAACGAAGGAGAATTCTTGAAAGAAATTTCATCCTCTCCTTTTGGGGATATCTTCAGTTCGGTCGTGGCAGAAAACGTGAGTTTTCTGCCATCCAATAAAAATAAGACACTTCATCTAAAGTGAAAATATTGCACACAAATTTCCTATAACAAAAACACTAGATTTTTTTCCCAAACCCATTACTTTTCTCCCCCAGTTCTCCGTGCTCCTTCTCTACCTCTCCTCTGTTTCTCCCTCTCCTGCATGATGGAGCACCAGTGAGATGGAGCACCAGAGCTCCTTCTCTCCCACTTCTGATTTTTTCCCAAACCCATTATTTTTCTCCCCCACTTCTCCGTGCTCTCTCCTTCTCTCCCTCTCCTTTTTTCTTTTTTTTTCTTTCTTTTTTTTTTTGTTGTTTTTTTTGGCCGATGAGATGGAAAATTTTACACGAATTTTGCCGGCCAGTTCTATCTAAAAAAACAAATTTAACCCCAAACTTTTGTGGATGGGTTTGTGAGGATGGGTTTGTTTGTTGCAGATGGGTTGCAGATGTGTTTGTTTGCTGTGGGTCACACCGGGGAACCTAGTGGGCGGCGGCAGTGTTACTGCTTCGTAGTGGGCGGCGGCGGTGTTACTACTTCGTGGTGGGTGGGGAGCTCGCCGGCCACATCTAGGGTGGCCAGCCGGCCATCCGTTGGCCTAGGGGTGAACAGCGCAGTTTGGGGGTGGCTCGCCGGCCACCCCATGGGTGGCTGGAGTGGTCGCGCGCCACCCCACGTGGCTGACAGGGAGAGAAACAGCTTCCGGCGGCAGTTCCGGTGGCGAATATGGTGAAGGCTGGCCGGTGTTCAAATTTGAGAGGAATAATAGTGTATTTTGTTCTCATTTTGATTTTTTACAATTTTCTTAAATTGCTGATGTGTCAGCCGATGAGAGGTTGGCAGAAAACCCCTGTTTTCTGCAAGCTCCGAATAGCAGGCTAGCAGCAGCTCTCTCTTCTTTTTGGCCTTGTTTCCCTGGCCCCACATTCTGCTGCACAGATGATATGGCACAAAATTCTGCCCCTTCCATTTTTTCACGCAGAACGCTTGTTTGCCTTCTACTTTTTTGCCAAACAAATTCTGCATCAAATTTTGCCAAACGCCAACTCATCAAGAGAACGCTTGTTTGCCTTCTACTTTTTTCTCAACTTCCAACTTCCTTCTTTTTCATCTTTCTTCTCCCTCAAGTCTTAGATCCTGGAAAAACAGCAGAAAATGGCGAGTGGTTGGGCAAATCTCCCACGAGATCTCTTGCTATCCATTTCCCAGATATTCACCTTTTACAGTGATTACGCCCGCTTGCGAGCCGTTTGCCACCAATGGCGCCTCACAATCCCAAGGTTCACACGACGCCTCCAAATGCCATATCTCATGCTTCCCCTCTCAGAGTCCGATCCACAATTCCACCGCTCCTTCTACGACCTCTCTACTGACAGGACTTGTCAGTAGAGAGGTCGTAGAAGGAGCGGTGGAATTGTGGATCGGACTCTGAGAGGGGAAGCATGAGATATGGCATTTGGAGGCGTCGTGTGAACCTTGGGATTGTGAGGCGCCATTGGTGGCAAACGGCTCGCAAGCGGGCGTAATCACTGTAAAAGGTGAATATCTGGGAAATGGATAGCAAGAGATCTCGTGGGAGATTTGCCCAACCACTCGCCATTTTCTGCTGTTTTTCCAGGATCTAAGACTTGAGGGAGAAGAAAGATGAAAAAGAAGGAAGTTGGAAGTTGAGAAGGGGTGGAACGACGCTCGCTTTACCGTGTTCTCGGACGCGAGATCCGCATGCACTTTGGGTTACTCCTCCGATCGCGCGAGTACCTGAGAAAGATGAAACTAGTGGCGGAGAAATACTTTTGGGCTTGCACCTGCTTTGACGTCTCCGGCCTTTTGATACGTATGTTTGATGTATATTTCTCAAACTCCTATGCAGATGTATATATATCTCCGGCCTTTTGATACGTATGTTTGATGTATACAAAGTGCAAGGAGCTCTTTGGTGTATATATATTATTTCTTTTATATCTGCTCGGCCAGAGATTACTTTATTTGTGAAATCTGCCTATTTCTTGATTTTAGCATGCCTGTGCTAATTAGTGATTTCGCGTATTGAATTTCTATATGATGTCTAATTACTTGTTCATATGAGAGTCCTTGTGACAATTGGGTGTTTGCACAGACTATTAAAACTTGTGGACATGTTTCAAAGATATGTTAAAACAAGTCTTGGTTTTTGGGTCCAATCTTTGAATTTGTTCGAACCTAAGAGGTTGCAGGAATTACACCAGCATTAGATTTTATCATGGAATTGTTATTATTTGTCTTGAGTGAGTTTTAGAGATTGCAGCATGAAATTAAGAACAATCGATTACTGGCAACATTGTGGCCAAAATTTGGTCAATGAAAAACTGATTCTTGTTGGTAACAAGATTATAGTTAAACACAGAAAGAAATAGCAGGTGTACTCCATAATCCCAAATTGAAACCCTTTGAATTTTAACTCAAAACCAGAACACATTAGTCAACATGATCAACAAACAATTTCCTTTCTCTAAAACTCTGTTTATGTTCTCCCTCTTGAAGGTCTTTTACTTCACTTGAGAAAACCTAGGGCATAAAAGGGTTAAGCTTGTGGCCAAAGAGTCTTTGTTCGTAGTCATTGTGATCAATTTACAATACAGGTGAAGAAAAGGGTGTGGCATTAGTATTGATTGAATTCAGATAGGGTAGCTATATTTATTTCTGGATTTGAGCTTTTGAACTGTGGAGACAGAGTAAAAGCCGATTCTTTATTGTCTGGTCGCTGAAAGGATATTGGATATGATTTGAAGACACTAGCTGGATAGCCCTAGATAGAACTAAATTAAGTTTCCTTTCTTTATAGAGCCTAGATGGATTACAAGGTTGAAGAGGTGTGAGCTATGCCAATGAGACGACATAAGGTTCTTTATTTTTATTTTATTTTTTGAGCAATACATGGAACTGGCAGGAGGGATGTAACCGAGTTATGGGATGCTGCCCATTTTGCAGCAATGTGGGCTCTCAGATTTGCTTGCCTTGGAATTTTGTTGGCCTCCCATTTGGGGGAAGAGCCTAGAACATAAGAAATTTCTCTGATGATAGGCTCTTTGATCCAATCCCAGATGAAGCTTGGATTCTTGATGGCCATGGACCATGGTGGTGATTATGGAGTCTCCTTCCAATATGAGGGGTTTGGGTCCCAGGTTTAGGGCTATTTGGTTTACCAAAAGGGCTGCCTGACCCTCACCATAGTTCACCTCTGTAGAGTTCAATCTTTTAGTACAAGCGGCTATGATCTTCCCATTATCATCACTAGTAACTGTCGTAGCCACTGAGAAGGAATTTCTGACTGAAATGTCAAAGTTGGCTTCTAGAAAGCCTACTAGCATGGGGGAAACCCACTGATTTTCCAAAGGATCAGTATTTTGCCGAGCTTGCATATGAGACTTTACTGTTAACTTGATTTGCTAAGCACCATCATAGTCGGATTCATGGTAATCATCCGAGTAATAGATACAATCCTCCAAGAATTCACCATGAAAAGAACCCAGATTCAAATATTTAGGATTCCGTAAACATCTTCAAACATCATAAGCGGTCAACGACACTGCAGAATTTTTCCCTACAAACAACATCCAGTCACCCAAGCTCTCAACCTTCTCCCACTGTGGCCCGCTCCAATTCATTATGAAAATGTTAAACCCATCCGTCCTAAAATATATCTTAGGTGGCTCATCAATGTCATAATATTCAAAATCAAGACCCAGATAGCGTGCTACAAGTAACAACTTTTCGTCCCCTAAATTTACCAAATACAAGATGGCAAAGATATCTTGCGTCAGCAGTTCGACAACCGAAACGCTAGGCGACCTGCCGTTTACATCGTAGACCACGATTGCCTCCTTCTCATCCACCACGTAGAATTGCTCATTGTAATAGGTAAGGTCGCAGTAGGATCGCCTCACAGTCCAAGATTGATCGTCGCTCTTAGAGTAGGCCAAATTACCACCACCGGTCTTGGAGAGAATCGCCATTGCAACGAAATTGTTGTTGTTGACTGGTCCTGATGGGAGAACGATTTTCTTGATAAACGAGTCACGCATTTTCCTCAAACTAAGTTGGCGGATCTCCCCGGAAACGTCTCGGATCGCATACTCCTCATCGACTTCCAAGTTGTCGAAGCTCACGACGTTGGGGAAGGAGGAGAGCGGAGCTGCGGAGGGAGGTGGATCTGGGCTTTGGTGAGAGGGTTGAGGAGAAGAATGTGCTGGGGAGTTGTCGAGGATGACGAGCCAGCCGTTGGAAGAGTCAACGCGAAGATCGGGGTGGGAAGCTTCTGGGAGCTCGAGATGGTGTGTTTTTACCTGTGGAGAGGTCGTAGAAGGCGCGGTGGGATTGGGATCAGGAACTAGAGAGGGGAAGCAAGAGCCGGGGGGGTTGAGGGGGGAGGTGGCGCAGGGCCTTTGGAAGTGAGGATCGCCACTTGTGACACACAGCTCGGAATCGGACGTAATCGCTATAAATGGGTAGTTTATTGGAGATGAATTGAAGAAGATCTCCTGGAAGATGAGTCCAGTCAACAGCGGCCATTTTTGGAGACACCTCTCTTTCTCCGTCTATCCACGAACTGCTCGTTTTCCAGGAATTGAAGTTTCTCTCAAATTGTCTCTTGCTTTTATCTGTCCTTTAGCACAAATCTAGTTTTCCTTCTGCTTTAATTTGCTTTTATCGCTGCCTGAGTTCTGAGCAAGACTTTTGTTTTCCATTTGCTTTGATTCCTGAGCATGATTTTTGTTTTCCATTTGCTTTTATTCGCTTTCACTTTTCATGCGAATTGCTTTTAATTTTACATGAGTTCCTTTTGCCTTTTATCAAAATGATTTGATTTGTCATTGTTTTCAAGCAATTGAAATTCTTGATCCTTGCCGATTGCAAAGTCTTGCTTTTATTTTCTTTTTAGCAATGGAACTACTTTTCTTTTGCTTTATCTGCCTTTATGGCTTCTTACCGGAAGTGCTCTGGTTAGGTCAGGTGACGGAGTCCAACACTCGCGGATCTAGTTTCGTCTACTTGTTTGTACTTGTGTTCTTTACGATGTTGTACTTTGGTTTAGCTTAATTACGTTGTTGCGGTTTGCTTTCTAGCTAATTATTTGGGGGTGGGTGTTTTTTTTAGCTTTATCAAATATATTCTTTAACACTTGTGGGGAGAAGTATACTGAATATGAAGGAACTATTTATAGGTATCGAATAAGTGTTTAAAAAAACAGGTGAATACATGTGCACAAGAATCATGTTGAATCATACTAAGATAAAAACATTTTAATGTTTCTCGATAGATTATTTAAATATATACACCTAGAAAATTGTAAAGACGTTGAAATGTTTTTGACATGCCAATTAAATATATACAAATAGAAAAATGAAACAACATCTAAATGCTTCTAGATGGATTAATTAAACATGTATATACATAGAAAAATTGAAAGTTGTTAAGGTGTTTTAGGGTATTTTTTATTTTTGAATTGAAAAAGGTGTCGGGATGTGGAGGATGTGGCATAAACATTAAAATTGTTGTTCCAAGAGGTAGCTCAATCGGCTCTGAATCACATCTCATGAAGTGGTTGGAAGTCACTAGTTCGAATATCCCTCCCTTTTTGCTTGTGTAGACATGTAAAAATAAAAAAATAAAAAACATTAAAATTGTTCCTTTTTTTTTTTTTTTTTTTGTATGTTTTGTATTTGAATTATTTGTTAATATTCTAGTTTTATCCTCTAGGTGGTCATTATTTACGTGTATTTAGCTTGAAAGCTGGCAGTTTCGAGCCCCTGTAATTTAAAATATATGCACAATATTTCATATAATGAAATAAATATACACACACGACATAGGACTCTTATCCTTACGACTATGAACCCTCAATAAGACTGTCCATTCACATAATTACTTACATGCATGGAAATCACACGTCTTCTAGAAACAAACATAACATAACACTCGACAAGATCCAACGTTAGGTTGGATTCGGTGCAACCCAAAGTGAATATGGAGTTCCCGGAAAACAGGGTAAAGAAGTAATTCGGCTGAACAGATTTTGAATCCATACCTTGTAGATACCCGCATCCGAACCAAAAGCACCGTCATAGTCGACTTCACGATAATCATCCGTGAAATAGATACAATTCTCCAAGAGTTCACCAAAATTAGAATTCGGATCCAAATATTCATTTTGTAAATATCCTCGAACATCAGAAACCGACAATGACGCTGACGAATTTTTCCCTACAAACAAAACCCGGTCACCCAAGTCCACAACACTCTCCCACTCCGGCCCGCTCCAATTCATTCTGAAAACGTCAAATTCCTCCGTTTTGAAATACAATGAAGGCCGCTCGTTGAGTTCAAAATATTCAAGTTCAGCACCGAGATAACGTGTTACCAGCAACAACTCGTCGTCTCCTGAATCCACCAAATACAAGATGCACCAGAAATCATGTTTCGGCGGTTTGACAACCGACACACTAGGTGATGCGCCGTTTAAATCGCACATCGCGATTGCTCCTTCTCCATCCACCGCGTAGAATTGCTCCTTGTAATATATAACGTCGCAGCAGGAAAGTCCCACGTCGATGAATGTCCAAGATTGATCGCCATTCTTACAGTACGCCAAATCGCCGGCCTTATAAAGAACTGCCACCGCGATGAAGTTGTCCTTGTTGATCGGACCCGAGGAGAGAACGATTTTTATGATAAACGAGTCGCGCATTTCTTTTAAATTAAGCCGGTAGATCTCGCCGGACACGTCTCGGATCGCGTACTCCTTACCGACTTCGGAGTTGTCGAAGCTCAATACGTTGGGGAAGGAGGAGAGCGGAGGGAGTTGGAACTGGGCTTGGGTGAGAGGGTTGAGGAGAAGAATGGCTGGGGAGTAGTCGCGGATGACAAGCCACCCATTGGAAGAGTCAATGCGAAGATCGGGGCGGGAAGCTTCTGGGAGCTCGAGATGGTAGATTTTGCGGGTGGAGAGGTCGTAGAAGGAGCGGTGGGTTTGGGTTTGGGATTGGGATTTGGGGAGGGGAAGCAGGAGCCAGGGGGGTTGAGGGGGAAGGTGACGCGGTGCCTTTGAAACTGAGGATCGCCACTTGTGACACACAGCTCGGAATCGGACGTAATCCCTGTAAATGGGTAGTTTGTTGGAGATGAATTGAAGAACATCTCCGGGAAGTTGGGTCCAATCAGCGGCCATTTTTGGACACCTCTCTAGCTCTCTCTGTCTATCCACGGACCTCTCGTTTTCCAGGAATTGAAGTTCCCGAATCCCGATCCTTGCTTTTATTTGCGCTCTTTCAGCGTTAATCTACTTTTCCTTTTGCTTTAACTTGCTTTTAATTGCTTCTGAGCATGACTTTTGTTTTCCATTCGCTTTGATTCGCTTTAACATTTCCCATGTGAATTGCATTTTAGCACCAACTTATTTCTCCTTTTGCCTTTATTTACTTTTTTATTATTTATTTTGACATCTAATCTTTTAATGTTTATTAATCATCCAAATATATCTTTCGTGTTTTTAGCCTGAATTTACTTTTCTTTTTTGCTTTTATTTTTAACATAAGTGAATTGAAATTCTTGATACTTGCCAATTACCAAGTCACAAAAGCCTCGTGCTTTATTTGGTTTTTAGCATGAGATGAAAGTACTTTTTCTTTTGCTTTTATCTGCCTTTATGGCTCCGAAAATGTTTTTTTTTTTATTAAAAAAAAAACATTTTTTTTATCATGGACCCTTTGGCTTTTTAGCCTGAATTTACTTTTCCTTTGCTTTTTCTTTTTTCCACTCCTTTTCCTTTTTATCCGAATAATTAGATTTGTTTATATGCTTTACTTAAGTTGTTTTGTCATTGCCTACCGACATTACTTCGTCAGACAGAACAAGGAGTGTTACAATACGAGGTTCTATATGTTGCTTTTGGATTTGGATTAGTTGCAATACCTATCTTACACAGACTGCAATAATAAATTTTTTTTAAAAATTAAATCATTATAGCAAAATACTAAAAATAATTAAAAATAAATAAATGGTAACATTTGATATTTGTTGGCCACATAAAGGGATGATTTTGCCACTCCCAAATAATTTGGTGGAGGCGACGCTACACCCATCTCAAAAAACCTAAAACAAAAATGCTATACACACTACTACCACACATACTTTTTAAGTGCAAACGTTGAATACTTTTGACATGAGCTCCTTTGATTTCCTGATTTCGTGCCACATAACCAGGAGTGCTTGTAATATGAGGTTTTATGAGGAACATCCCCAGAGATCCAAGAGGGGGGAGAAAATGTAAATATAATATATTCTTCTCAACCCCCTAACCTCTCCCTTCTTTTGGTACAAAAACATATTTACTATAACTTATAGCCATTAATCTTAACAATAAGAAGCTATTGCCTATTAGAGCAAAATTCTACCTTTCAATCTGACTATTCCTATGACCATAGTCCCATTCCAATGTGCCAGACCTAAACTCTGAGAGTTTGGCTTATCTCTAAACGGTGGAGATTGTCAGCAAAAAAATAACTGGAATTCTCCCCATTCGTACAATTTCTGCCTTTTATTTTTGCCCAAAAAATTTCCAGACCACTCCTAGAAAATAGACAAACAATTAAATAAATCAAACAAAACCTCTTAATGAAAATATGGAGGGGATCAAACTGCAGTAACAAGTCAAATAAACCATATGCCATTAGAGAAGGACCAACACTTCTAGTAAGCCTGACAAACTTTCCTATAATCATAAGACTTATATAATACATTGACCAAAAAGTTTTAACATTACAAAAAACTGATTACTTTCAAGAGGTTCATAAGAATCTAATTATGAAATGAAAGCAGAATAAATTTTTTGGCTATGACATCCAACAGATGTGAAATTTTTTGTTGGTGATGATCAGTCAGTACATAAAAGATGTAGCAGCAATGCAGCATTCTAAATCCTACATCCTGCAAGAACAATTTACTCAGCCATGTTCTTCATTTCATCACTTTTCCCATTATTTGGGTCCTCATCATTGGCAACGCGTAAATCTGGATAATTACGGTGGTTCAGAGAATGCAACCAGAGGGCCACGGCTCCTTCTTTATGCTCCGTTGAGGCAATGTGAGAGTATATTTGCTTCATTTTGAACTCCTCTGCCTCTTCTTCATATGCTTTGATTGACACCTCTTCATGGCTGTCTTTCCATTTCTTGTTATATGATGTAAAGAAGCACTCATCCAAGTACAAACCAACCTCAGGAGCCGTTGGCACATTAATGTTAACATCCCTAAATTTTTGTTCATACATGTAATGAGAATCACATTATAATTTCAAACACATATGCAGCGATAAACACAAACAATAAAGGGAAAACTTACTTTTGCAAAGCTTTTTCTATCAATGCCTCTGGAGTACAATTCCTCATGATAGCCACAGCAACCCCAATCATTTTTCGAATCTGATGAAGCATGAAGCTTTGTCCGACAACTTCACACTTGACAAACTCAATACCATCAACCGTCACTGTGGTGTTTGCTTCGAACGAAACAATGAAGCGATGAGCAGCAGGGTCCTCGGCTTTTGTTCTGGTGGTGAAGTTATGGAAGTTATGAGTCCCCACATAGTGCTTCAAGATCCTATTAAACCTCTCCTTCTCCTTCTCACCATAACAAAACTCACTTCCCTTTGCAACCTCCTCCTCTCCATTTACTTTCTCATCAGTAACCTCGTTTGGGGCAGCAACTACAGTTTCAACCGCAATTTCAGAAGGTATGTTGTCATCTACAACCTTAGGTTCCTCCATAGATTCAGACATTAACTTATCATTGCTGGCATTTTCCAAATAAACCGTGTTTTCCTCTTTGACGTTAGATTCCTGTAGAGCATCCCCACTGTTCGACGAAATGCCTGAATCGGAACTCTCAGCTTTATATTCGAAATTGCGCTTACCCATTAAACCTACGACCTTACGGCCTCTCTCGGAGCATTCCAAGCACTTAACGAGTGCATTCCCAGACCCCAAACTAGCCAAAACGCTCTCTCTATCGCGATGCGAAGAGGGATCAAGCGCAAACACGGGTATTAGATACACGTACCTCCTCCGATCGCAGAACTTCTTGGCGCTAAACGACCCTGTAACGCGCTTGTACCCGAAGATGCGGATCTGAGAGGAGAGATTCGAGTTTAGCCGCTCGACGAAGCCCGGCGGGTCGATGTAGAACCGGCCCGAGACGACCTGGCCCACGGCGCTTACCCCCTTGTCGGTCCGGGCTGAGCGGGCCCAATCGTAGCGCTTGGAGTTGTTGCGGTCCTGTTCGGGCACCGCGCCGGAGAGGTAAAGCGCTTCTTCGAGGTCGGATTCGATTGTTTTGGCACCTGGGTTCTTTTGCATGCCTTGGTAGCCAACGCCGCAATACGCGAAGAGGATCGCTATTTTGCGGCGCTTGTACCTTTGTTTTTTGGTGGTTCCGGGTCCGGTTGTGGCGGCACTGGGGTCCTCGTCGTCCGAGGTGGTGGTGGTTGACATTTTGAGCTTCTTAGGTTGGGGTTCGGGTTCTTGAGGCGGTGGTGGAGACCTTGTGGTTTTGATATCTGGGCTTTCCATTTTCATGGGTTTGTGAGGGGTTTGTAGGAGGTGGAAGACATATCCATTACAGGTTTCAAGCGTTGGCAACGCTGCGTTGCCTTTTGGGGTGTAATGCTATACCCTCGTAAAACCCAAGTATGAAATCAAAATTAAAGAATCTTGGAGAGAAAAGGATAGAGAATGCTGTAAGCGTAGCGGGGGCAACACGAGGAGCTTGGTAAAATGAAAAAACAAACTCAAGCTTGGTAAAAAAAGGACAATTTTTTATTTTTTATTTATTTAATTTTTTTTTAAAGAAGAATAAATTGGAAGAATTTATTTTAGACAGTTTTCTTCAAAAAATTGAATGTATAAAAATTACATATATTTTAAACATATGTTAATTTAATACATTTCTCTAAATCTAGTAGGAGGAAAACTTTTACTAATATAGACTATATAGTGGCTAAGGGTTTTTAAAAACATTTTTCACTTAGTTATCCATCCACATTTGCTAATTGTAGATTATAGGGACCCATATATAAATCCAACGTGTATATTAGATTTATGTGGGCTGCATCACTCATTTTTTCTTATGCTAATTAGGTGTTTCTTTAGGACACAGTGTGAATCTTCGGTTAACATGAGACTGATAACTAGCTACCATTAATATATTTCACGCAGTCACGCTCACAAGATAATTTGAAAGAAAGAAAGAAAAAATTAAACCTATAACTTATTAATACTTGTTAGCATGTAATTGAAGGGTGTTAAATTGATTTATTTTTTGTGGCCGACGTGACTCCAATAGTATTTATAAATATTATAAAAATTATAAAAGAATTATAGTCATAGCATTACCATCGAAAGAAAATGAGAAATCATCTTTATCTCGCTACTCGTTGAGAAAGTAGATGTAATATGGTTAAAATCATTAAATTTTTAGCCCCAAAAAGAAAACCGTTATTGGTCAAAGAACGTAATGAATAACGGCGTACACCCGAAGTAAACTCCCTTGTAATCTCAAAATGGTCAAGAAGTTAATTCAGAAGTGGGTTCATAACCTTCATCCTTCATTTGTTTGGTCAACATCCGTAGCTCTGCACGTATTTCTCCAATCTGTGGGTGCATCTGCTCTCCAGCAACAAACACATAAGTAATACTCTGCAAGTCGATCCAGCTGCACCCAGGGTCCTTATTGACCCCTCGGAGTTTCATCATCCTTCTAACCCGTTCCACATCTTCCCACTTACCCAAGGAAGTATAGATGCTTGACAACAAAATATATGCAGATGATTCTTGTGAGCCTAGCTCCATTAGCTTTTCTCCAGCATAGGCTCCCAATTCATAATTGCGATAGTTCCTACACGCAGCTAATAAGATACGCCATAAACACATACCATGATCAACAGTTGCAGATTCAATAAATTCTTTAGCCTCATTGAGCTTTCCTGCACGGCTCAAGATATCAACCATGCAAGCATAGTGCTCTACTCTTGGAACTAAGCCAAATTTATCAAACATCATCTTGAAATAAACCCAACCTCCCTCCACTGATCCCATGTGGCTACAAGCAGAGAGAATATTCACAAATGTCACGTAATCTGGCTTTGTGCCCTCCAGTTGCATCTCCTCAAATAGTTCTAAAGCTTCATGACCACGCCCATTTTGTGAAAGGCCAGATATCATTGCATTCCATGACACCACATCCCTCATAGGCATCCTCCAAAACACAAAGCCCCCATCTTCCAAACTCCCACACTTTGCATACATGGTCGAAAGAGCACTTCCAATTGGAACTTCAAGACTAAATCCATGCTTAATGATATCAGCATGAATTTGCTTTCCTTGCTCCAGAGCAGCAAGGCTCGAACATGCTTTTAGGACACTAGCCATGGTAAGCTCATTAGGCATAATACCCTCCATCTGCATCCTACAGTACAAATTCAAAGCACCTTCATTCTCGCCATTTTGTACATACCCTCCAATCATAGAAGTCCACAGAACAATATCAGGTTCTTGTAAATAATCAAATCCCTTCCGAGCATCAGCTATGCTACCACATTTTGCATACATGTCAACCAAAGCTGTCATTATATATATTTGGGATTCATATCCCATCTTCAAGGAATAGCCATGCATTTGCTTTCCTTCTACAGCAGTACCAATATCACTACAAGCATTGATGACCCCAACAAAAGTAAACTCACTAGGCTTAATCCCAGAGAGATGCATATGTGAAAACAAATTCAAAGCCTTATGAGAATCCCCACTTTGGGCAAAACCCGTAATCATAGCTGACCACGTGATTGAATTCTTATCGCTAGACTCTTCAAACGTTTTAAGTGCATCATCTAAACTCCCACATTTTGCATACATTGTAACAAGAGCGTTTTCAACAGAAACAAATGATAACAACCCACCTCTAGATGCAAGGCAATGAATTTGCTGACCAATATTGACAAATTCAGGACTCGCCAATGCACTAAGAACACTAGTCAAAACAAACTCATTCTCGGCCTCCTCTTCCTGACGCATCAATTCAAAAAGCTCCAAAGCATCTCCAGCCATTCGTTGCATTGCATACCCAGAAATAATTGTAGCCCAAGAAACCGAATTCCTCTCCGGCATTTTATCAAACACCTTGCGAGCTTCCAATAGAAGACCCGATTTGCAATACAAGTTCAGAAGCGAGCTCCCAACAAAAACATCAGACAAACTGGCAGTTTTGATAGCAAGCGCGTGAGCTTGCCGACCACCGAAAATATCCGACGTACTTGAAGCTGCAGTGAAAACCCCGGCAAAAGTGTGGGCTTTTGGAACAGTATTCTCTGCCCTCATACGTCGGAAGAGTTCCATGACAAAGGACGACCCTGTAGGGCCCTGTTGAGAGTACCCATTGATGAGGCAGTTCCATGAGACCACGTCTTTGTCGCTTGTTTTCTCAAACACAAGCCTGGCTTTAACCAAGTGCCCACACTTGGCGTAAAAGTTGATGAGGCTGTTAGCAAGGTATACGCAAGTGGACGAAGCGGTCTTGACGATCTGGGCGTGGAGAGCCTTGCCTTTTCGTAGGTCCTTTTGATGGGTATATTCTGAAAGCGCAGTGAAGAAAGAGCGATACTGAGAAGAAACAGCGATACTCATCAACCCGTTTCATGCGTGGACGTGTAGGAACTATGGCGGCAAAACCTCAGAACTTCAACCTTTCACGAGTTTAGGTTTAGCCATCAAATGGTTTTTGGTTTCTAATTTTTGTAACATATTTCATAAAGGAAAATGCTAGGGGTTCTCCCCATAGGTTCTCCTGGTGTTCTCCCAGTCTTACATAAAATATGATTTAAGAAAAAATAAAATTGTAGTGGCCTCCACACCGATTTTTTTAGGCATTAGCATCAAATTTGAGGCATTAGCACCAAATTTGTGAGGCATTAACACCAAAATTGAGGCATTAGCACCAAATTTAAGATGATCAAATCCATTTTGAGTGATATCATCCCTAAATGGTTAACCTTTCACCTTTAGATTTTAATTTTGAATCCAAAAACAAGTTTTAAAGCATTAGAACCTAACTATTAACTCATAAAAATTAATCGGTTGTCAAAAAAACGGTACTACAATTTTATTTTTTCTTAAATCATGTTCTATGTAAGACTAGGAGAACGCCAGGAGAACACTATGGGGAGAACCCCTAGCAAACCTCTTTCATAAACTCAATATTAATTATTTAATTTTGTGATAAAAATAATTTAAAACTCAATAATACAAAAAATACAACATCATCACTCTACGATATGGTCCAAGTCCAACCGTTCCCTAGCCTTTGATAAGTGTTTAATCAATTCGCTTACAGGTTTTCTTCATACTTTTTTTCTTTGTTGATGGTTTTTTTTAAATAATATAATAGAAATTTTACATGATTTCGTTAAGAGAATGATATATATATATATATATATATATAACTAGCCTAGTAATTTTATATTTTTTCTTATCAATTGGTCTGAGTTTTGTTAGGATTACTCACTATACAAAAGGGAGGCATCCCCCAAATTAGGTACCCACACATTCCTCATTCTCACACACACATGTTCTCTTCTTCCTCTTACTCTCTCCTTCAAGCTTTTCTATTAGAGAACCACAAATTTACTTCGTATTAGAGGCTTCCTCGACCCTCAATATTATAGATTTTCAGTGACTTCTTATTTTTATTTTACAGTCTGCAGAAGCCTCGTCGTCAGTCTTGCTGTTCAAAAATTTTCATCAACATAGTCAAAACGATTTTTATTGCCACATTATAACACTTATTCAAACAAAAAACACCATAAAAAAGTATTAACAAATGGACTTAGGGCTTGTTTGACAACACCTTGTTGGTTTTTTAGCAAAAGAAATAAAAATAACAAAATACAAATATTCAAAAGTACTTCTATTTTTATCGAGAGAAATGATATAATTTTTTTTTGTTTAACTATTTCCATAGTGAATGGATGAATCCACCATTTAATTTGTATAAAGTCTACAAATCTAATGATTGATTTATTGATTTTTTTTTTTTTTTTAAAATGATTGAAATATGGTTTTAAAATAGTTGTATAACATGTCTCTTAAATCAAAATAAAAAACATTTGAAACTAATTTTTATTTTTACTAAACATTAAAATTGAAGTAAAAACCACATTTTAAAAGAAACACATTTTAAAAACACATATAACATGCCTCTTAAATCATAGTTGTGAATCATTGTAACACTATGAGCATTTTCCATCCTAGTGTAATATTTATGTCCCCAAAGCAAAAGAAAATTGTTATTTTATATTCAAAACCAGTGAGTAATTTAATAAATAACTTTTGTATCCAAAAGATAAGTAACTCTTAAAATTATAATTCGATCAAAATTTAATAATAACCGATCATAAAATTATTAGCAATTTTAAAAGTCGCATCATATTTAGAGACAATGTATAACATTACTCCACGTGAACAGATAATGTTTGAAAAAATAGTGGGAAAATGCGTTAATATGCATTGTGACTTGTGACGTGTCTCATGTCAGAATCCACCTCGCACTATAACAAGTGTCCACGTCGTTTTCAACTTCTTGAGTCCCATCCCGCTCGCGCACCTGGGCGTTGCTTAATGGTCAAGCTGTGGGCACACAAAGGTGTGCGCTAGACCACGCACAACACCCTACTCCAGCACGACGCGATAGCCACGCGATCCGTACGGACACGCAAAACCAAACCAACTGGCACGAGACGCTTGACCGCAATGAACGCCCTGAGACTCCGACACAGCGTATCACTCTTACCGTTGAGTATGAACATTCCCTCCACCGCGGCACGGAAATGAAACGTTGAGATCCCCCGACTTAGAAAGCCGATTCTCTTTTTCTTTCATTCCATTTCCAGTTGTGAAATTCGGAACCCGCGGCTTTCGTTGAGTAATCGAATCATGTAATCGCATAAATTCAAGATTCTCTGATCACTTTTGTTTTTTGTTAAAATTTTCATCTTATGGATGGATGGAGCTGAGAGCTGCGTGATTCCAATTCGGTGGTCTCGGCCGAATCTCCAACTTTTTCTTTCTATTTATCAGCAGAAGACAGCAAGCGCATAACCCACGCGGCGATCGCAACCTTTAAGCTTTTGGTATGTGGCTTCTTCTGGTGTTGAATGTTCCTGGGTTTTCTATATTTCTTGTTGAGTGTAAATGCCTGCAAAATGCTACTTCATTGATAGTTGCATAAGTATTGCTTCTAATACGAAAATAAAACATGTAGAAAGAATAATAGTTCGTTCTATCTTTACGGTTCTTCATTGGTTTGAATGAGCCTCTGATTCTTTTTTTGTTTTTTGGGAAGAGCTAATGATATTAGTGACGTTAAGTCATCTGGTACAAGAAATGTTGAATTTAATCCTTTAATTAATAATTTTAAAAACTCACCCTCACAGTCACTGCATATTCAAACTCGTCAACAAGTGAAGTACAACAACAGGTGTTTTTTTTTTTATTTTTTTTTATGTCGGGAACCCTCCTAGGCAGGGCCTTCAGACCCAGATTCGGATTCCCTCCCATTGAGGGTTCAATTGGAGATTCTCCAATTGGATCAATGAGGGTCCAATTTGATTCAACACACTAAAACATGCCACGTGTCCCACTATATTAAATAATAAAATATTATTTAATTTTTTTTAAAAAAATAAAAATAATTAAAAAATTTATAAAATTTATAAAATTATATGAGTGGGGGCCGGTTGGGGTGGCCGAGCCACCCCCTAGGGCCACAGGGGGTTGTTCGGCCACCCCCTAGGGCCAAAACCAAAAAATAACCCAAAAAATATTTGTGGGTTTTGGCCCTAGGGGGTGGCTGAACCACTCCCTGTGGCCCTATGGGATGGCCAAAGCCACCTCGAAGGGCCGGTTGGGGGTGGCTCCACCCCCTAGGCCACAAGGGGTGGTTCGGCCACCCCATACGGCCAAAACCCACAAATATTTTTTGGGTTTTGGCCCTAGGGTTCGGCCACCCCCTGTGGCCCTGGGGGGTGGCTCGGCCACCCCCAACCGGCCCTTGGGGGTGGCCGAAGCCACCCCCAAAGCTCAGATGGAGTGGCCGGCCACCCCATTTGGGTGTCCGTCCACCCATATCATTTTATAAATTTTTTTAATTTTTTATTATTTTTATTTTTATTTTCTTTTTAAAAATTAAATTAAATTTTATTATTTAATATAGTGGGACACGTGGCATGTTTTAGTGCGTTGGATCAAAATAAATGGTCCAGATTCTCCAATTGGAGGGGATCCTGGTCCTTCATACCTACCTCTGCAAAGTAAACCCTAGTCTCGTGCACCGTACCCTCATAAGTTTTTCTACATGAAACTAGTTAAATCACTAGCTTTTCACCAGGGAATTTAGCCCAAGAGATTGTTTGCACCCATGAAGTGTTGAACCTTGGACCTTAAAGAAAGCAAACCTTAAGACTAAGGCCTCCATCACTTGGGCCAAGGATTAAACGGAATGTTTCCGTGAAATATTCAATGGAAACAAGGATTAATCTATAGAGTCAAGTTTGTAATCATGAGATATTCAACTGAAACAAGGATTAATATCTATAACGTCAAGTTCGTAATCATGATCTTTGCTTTGATACTATCTTAAATAATCAATTATCTTAAAAGCTTAATTTGATAGAAAAAAATAAATTTAATCATTTAATTAAAACTTTAACAAGTGATTAGGCAAACAAATTATTTGTGGTATCAAAATTGAGTTAGTGAGACTGTCTCTGAGTAGCTCATATCATGTCTCTAGGATAAAATTGTTTATTTACAAACGATAGCAGCATTTATAAATTTAATTATGATTTATTGTTCGGTTTTTCAATCTGTTTATGGAAAGTATGTGGAAGTGTCAATAATGCTCAGATGTGTTGGGCACAGCTTGGTTCTTATCCTTCATTCTTTTTGACAACCATAAGTCGAATGGAAGCCATAAGTAGTGAGTTTAATGTGGATGCAGGATATCTCTTTGTGCTGTATACTGTGCGATCCGGAGTCAACATTTGGACGACTATTCCCTGATTCATTATGGATAACCAGAGCAATGTATGAATCCTGCTTTAACTCTTTCTCTATCTCAATAAAGACAGAAGTTTTTAATAATTTGTTTCTTCATATATGAAACTTTTCAGCCATTTTTTTTGTAGTGATAAATATAGTTTTTGGACATTCATTTTTCTTTTCTTTCTCTAACCTTGCTGTTTGTTGAAATTGCAGAGTTTTTATGAAAGTAATCAGCAGAATGATCTTGGTATTCCTTTTTTCTTTAAACCCTTTGGGAATGCATATCATTCCCTGGTATCTTGCTAATTAGAATGTCAGTGGGATTAAGATGGATTACATCATTTGATATTGAAAGAAAAATAATGGTTAATTTCATTAAGAAAGGACTTTAGTATCTCATGATGTGAATGCTTTATAAATGTACTTCAGAATTGACATAGTTTAGGCTCGGCAATTGTTTTGTGTCTTGTCCACATGATTATGCTTGTAAATTTGGTTATATATTGAAGCATAGTCACCCAATAAATAATAATTTGGGATGAATTAAATATTGAGATAGATGATGAGAACTAAAGAAATCTGATGCTTCTATGTATTAAGATACACAGACTAACATATAAAGAAGAAACAAAGGAAAGGAAAGGAATATAATTTTAATGAAGCTGAATTTTTGGTTCAAGAAATGAGGGCTATAATGTATAGATCATGAATGGAACTGGAGATACCAATGAGGGGCTTAAATGATCCTTGTTTCTCTAATTTGTATTGATAGTGGCCAATGAAACATAATTCAAGTCAAATGTAATTTTGTTTTCTGGGGAAGTTTGTGTATACTTCTTATGTAAATGAATCTTCTTAGGGTGTCTGTAGAATACATGAAGTTTTAATTTGGTGATTGAAGTTTAAAAGTATAATCAAGTATTAAATAATTTAGAAGTCATAATTAGGTCCGTTTGTTAGTTAGATATGATGGAAAGTATTAAACATAAATTTTAACTAACATGCCTTATGCTAGATAGCCAATTATCTAAGTGATATAATATAGCAATGTCAACAAATAAACTCTTAAATTATATAATTTTGTTATTAATTAAATACAACAATTTTTTTAATAAAAAAGTATGTTAACATGATATATCATTGCTATTCTTAGGTTTTATACACATGCAAATATTTAGGTGTACTTCTTTTAGTCACATCAACTACCACATAAGAAATTAACACTAGCGCCTCATTGATTTTTTTCAGTCAAATTTAATAGAAGAACTTAATTATGAATTTTTAAATTAATTAGGTACTTAATTGTTTCTTTCTAGACTTCAAGGATCAAATTAAAATTTAATGTTATTTTTGAAGGACTAAAATAAATATTTAGCTTATTTCTTAATACTAAAAGAAACACTGTTACAAAAAAAAAAAAAAAAAAACTAAAAGAAACACATGTCTGAATTTAGTATTGTCAGATTTATTGTTATTTTAGAATTTTGGGCTTGTGAAGGAAAAGATGTGGATATTTTTAATGATTATAAACTATGCCTTTTGATTCATTTGCAGATGTGGTTGTACGCAATGGAAGAGAAATTCTTTTTCAGGTAATTTGACAAGGATGCTGTTTCTTAATGTCCCCATAGAACAGAAAACCATAGCTGGGACCATTATTGCCATCTATATTCTACACTTAAAATCTGTAATGTTTATAAGATAAAACAATTGAATTTTGTCCACATGGGATTCTTCTTCTGTCTATCACTTGCAGCTTTTGTAGCTTTATTTTTGAAATATATCAGGGTTTAGTCCATTCAACATATCATACCAGATCTTGGTTTTTGAATGCTTAAACCTTTCAAGAATATTGAAGCAAGTATATGGTGACAGAAAAACATGCTTTACAGGCTTTTAACTGGGAATCTCATAAAAATGATTGGTGGAGACATTTGGAAGGGAAAGTTCCTGATATTGCAAAATCTGGGTTTACTTCAGCATGGTTGCCACCAGCAAGTCATTCCTTCTCACCTGAAGGTTGGAGACATTGATTCATTAAACTTCTAGATTCATCTCTTATCTTTTACACGCATACTAAACTCGCTCACCGTGTTTAATGTCATGTTCCTCTCACTTACAGGCTACCTTCCACAGAACCTTTATTCCCTCAATTCTTCATATGGTTCTGAGCACCTGTTGAAAACTTTGCTTCAAAAAATGAAGCAATACAGAGTTAGAGCAATGGCCGACATAGTAATCAATCATCGTGTTGGAACATCACAAGGGCATGGGGGAATGTATAACCGTTATGATGGAATTCCTTTAGCATGGGATGAACGCGCTGTCACATCTTGTACTGGTGGATTGGTAATGATTTATTCTAGCCAATGTATTTTCAATATGGCATGATAGAATTTTTTATTATGTCTCTGTACCATAATGTTCCAGGGTAATCGAAGTACCGGGGACAACTTCCATGGGGTTCCAAATATTGATCATAGCCAACAATTTGTTCGAAAAGATATTATTGCATGGCTCCAGTGGCTACGAAATAGTGTTGGCTTTCAGGATTTTCGTTTTGATTTTGCAAGAGGGTAACTATGATCCTACAATTTGAAATCAATTTTGTCCTTCATTGGCTTTACTTGCTGCTGATTGTTTATGTCTCCTTAATGTTTTGATTTAGTTATTCAGCAAAATATGTGAAAGAATATATTGAAGGAGCTATGCCAATATTTTCTGTTGGGGAGTACTGGGATTCTTGCAATTACAATGGTCATGACTTGGACTATAACCAAGGTATGGTACATTCATGTCTGTCATGGACCAAAATATTGATTGCATTGTCGTTGAAAAGAAAGTAAGTTGAACTCTGAATCGATAGATATGTGATTTGTCTAGAACTTAGAAGTTGTGGAAGGAAAGATCAGAAAATAAGAAAGTAACTCTTGAGGATGATCGTTTACCCAAGTGTTCCTTGTGGTAATTTATCTATGTTTGTTGGATAGATGTACTAGTTATTTTTGGCTTCGGCTGATAAATTTTAGATATGAACTTATCTTGGTTTGCACTATTTCGACACATGATATATCATGTTCTCTAATTGCTCTTCGTTTAATGTATGTGTTCTTATGTACATTTGAGGATGGACTTTAGATAATGACACAAATTCCTCATATAACTGGTCAATAGTGCTTTGTTTTTTCTTATGAATTTTCTTTTATTCCATGTTAAATATAGCAGGCCTGTCGGGCCACTATGGTTGTTTCTAGTTCTTTTGAGTTTTGGTGATGGAGTTTTTATTTGGGTTCAGGAATGTATTTGCCAGAGTAGTAACTTAGGTTTAAGAGAGATATGCAGAGTGCTGGATTGTATTCTGTATGAATGGCATAGGTTGGTAATATAAATAACAATTTATGAAGGCTACCTTGGCCCTACTGAAAACATTCACTTGGCTTGCTTCATTTGAATTTTGATCTAGTGCTGAGCATGCTATTCCAATCTTCAGTATGATTTTATTGATAGTTCTCTGATGTTTCCATTCATTCGCAAACTCTACCTGCAGATAGCCATAGACAGCGGATAATCAATTGGATTGATGGCACAGGAAAGCGTTCAACTGCATTTGACTTTACGACAAAGGGAATTCTTCAGGTATTCCAAATTGTTATATACTCGGTAATTATGCTGTCAAAGAAATATGGTAGCAGAGTCTTTTACATTAATCATTTAATATGTTAGTTTTCAGGAATGATTAAGGTATATTTTCAGTAAGTTTTGTATAACCCATACATGTAATATTAGTTAAATTACAGAAAAAACTACAGATTTCATTGACGTTTTATACCTTTTAAGTTAGAAAAGATATTTATTTATGTTTATCTTTGTAGGAAGCTGTTAAGGGACAATTCTGGCGTTTACGTGATCCTCAAGGGAAACCACCAGGTTTGATGGGATGGTGGTCTTCAAGAGCTGTCACATTCATAGATAACCATGACACAGGCTCAACCCAGGTACTTAATTTTCTTTCCTAGTGTTGCTTGGTGCTCAGTTAATTATAGGAGTTTATTTCACTTGCCTTTTGTGCTTAGTGCATATATAGAGTATAATTTTGTTATGCAAATTGCGGCAAATAGGAGAAGCATCTCCTGCTATCTGATATATGTCTTTTTGTTCATATTTCATATGATCTGTTATTATTTTGCTTACTATCAAATTATTGTAGAGTACGCAAAATTTAACATATGCCACCAACCACTGCAAATAAAATTTAGGTGGCCTTTGGTGTCAAATGTCGGTATTGAGTAACTGGAATCCAGAGTTACATAGAAAGGGTTCAGGTTAGGTCCTAGGATAGCTTACTACAAAATGTTGTGATTAAGATTGAAGTAAAAGCCATCATCATAATCCAATGGTGATTTTAAGAGCTCCGTTAGGAGTGTCGGTAGCATTACTCTTTAAGGTTTTGTTAGGTTTACAGTTGGGAATTTTTTTTTTTATACCTACGATAAAATCGAGTTGGTTACTAAGTCAGGTTCATTAATTAGAATCTTCCTGCTGACCCAAGAAAAATACTTGGTTGCTTTTCAACAAATTCCCAAGTGAGGCCAGATTTATAGGTAAGAGGTTGCGGTTTTACTCAACAGTTGTGGGCTCATTCCAACTCTGACTTATTACCAACATAGTCTGAGATTTTCTTTTTGTCAAATATTATTGTCGGTCTATGTGGAAACCACTTAACCCTGGTCTTTTACTCTTGCAGGCTCATTGGCCCTTCCCTTCAAATCACATTATGGAGGTACATAAACTTGTTTTCTACATGTAATATATCTATTAAGTTTAATCTTCTGCTGTTAGAAATCAAGGACTCTGTTGCAGGTAGGCGTCCCAGTTTTTGTCTCTATTAACTTTGAGATCTTAATAAGCAAAGAACTTTACTTATTAATTTAATCATACAAATTTGTAACTCATCTAATAGGCAAGGGATAATTACATCTATGACTTAGTTGAGTTGAAGCTAAGTATGTGATTGTCCATGTCACGTGGTTTCGAATTTCTGTGTCGATCCATGCCAGAATTTGTATGGTGCATAGATTGTCTTGTTAAATTCTCTACTACTTTTAGGAGATTCAACAATTAGGGAAGTTGTGGATTAGATTCGAAGTAGTCACAGTTGACAACTGTGTCTGAGTCCTTCAATATTTCATCTGAAAGGGTAAAAGCCTGGCTTGGGGTTGGTGTATATTTTAGCTTCAAATCATACCAATTAGAACAAGAAAAATGAAAAAGAAAAGAAAGGTATGCTGGCAACTCAATCACAAATGCCCTATTCATATCCTACGTACCATTATGGGCATAGACAGGTGCCTCTTCTATTGACAGACATTGTTAAACTAGTTTTGCAAATAGATTATTTTCCTTATGAGTTTTACCTTGTAAATACGTTTGAAATGCTGGCTTTGAGCTCCGTACCATGTTGGATTCCAAAAGCCTATTGTGTATCTGTGCAACATAAGAGCAGAGAACAATGGAAACACTAAAATCCTCTTGGTCTTTTGTGTCGGAGGGAATTAAAATTAATTTCTTGTGCTTATGGCAAGAATAATATCCCACATATAAGAATTCAGATTGGCCGCAGTTAATTTCATGAGGTCTATCAGTCAATAATGTCCTGAACGGGTCAGAAAATGTTGTTGCCTCCCAGTTCAAACTTCAAAGTGATATTTTCACTCTCCCTCTTCATCAATTTCACCAACTTCAAGAACGCATGTTTGCATATCATGATCATGAAATTCTATCTATTTTTTTATTGTTGGCAATGACTTATGATTCCAATTTCTTCAGGGCTATGCATATATACTCACGCATCCCGGGATGCCAACAGTGTTTTATGACCATTTTTATGATTCGGGCGATTCCATGCATGACCAAATTGTGAAACTGGTATGCTATGTAACTATTTTCACATATCGAATTGCCCTCTTTGAGCTTACCATAGTCAAGCTTCTCAAATGTATCTGCAGATTGACGTTCGAAAGCGTCAGGACATTCACAGCCGATCATCAATTAGTATTCTGGAGGCACAGCCAAATCTCTACTCTGCAATCATTGGGGAGAAAGTGTGCATGAAGATTGGTGATGGATCATGGTGTCCAACAGGTAGAGAGTGGACACTAGCAACTTGTGGCCACAGATATGCAGTATGGCAGAAGTAACGCTTCCAAATGCTATATTATCCCTTTCGCTGGTCTAGTTTAGGCTTGGTGGGGGGGGGGGGNGGGGGGGGGGGGGGGGGGGTTGGGCTGGGCTTTGGTTTCTCTCTTCAGCCGTAGTATTAATAGCCTATAAATAAAGCATCCAATCTACAATTTTGCAACAAGAACCGTTGTACTGTTTGTATCGTGATTTCATTTCTGTACCGAATCTCGTGCAATAAGGTAGTTTTATTATAATGAAAAAATTTTGTTTATGGACTAAGATTTTATGCAGTGAGGGCTTGTCTCTACCTACTTAGTCTTGAGCTGTTCGAACACTTGACCAAGCAGGTAAGGTCCGAGTAAACTCTCATGTTGGATGTCGTATTGCACGGGATTTAAATCCTTTACTTACCACTATCTAATTCTTATTATATGTCTGATAACTCTCGAAGCATATTCTTCGTCTGAAGCAAAAGGAGATGTTGCTTTCATGGTATAGGTAGCTAGAATGTTTCTTCCTCCAACCCATTGGTGAAACTGACAAGAAGATAGGACGGTTTGATTTCGGTCTACCCTGTCGTCTTCATATCAATATAGATTTGATATGTTCCTTCAATGTGTTTATCAATAAATAAGTGGCGGTGTGAATTGAGATAAAGCCATAAATATTAACTTTCTTTAGGCTTTTTCAATCAAAAAGCAGCAGCTGCCCCACCAAACTAATTTTTTAATTATTTTTTTGTTTGTTTTTTTTAGAGCGCCCCACCAAACTATTGTTTGAAAGAACCTCTATGGACTTGAAAGGTCCCAAGGCAGGCAAAACACAGAGGTACCTCAGGCTTATTTTTGTTACTTGAATTGTAGAAGAATCCAAAGATGAAAATGGGGGGAAAAGTAAATTTCAGTAAAATATTCACATCCCATGCTGATACCATTGTTTCGGGATAAAGATCCCCTACAATCCTCCGTCCAAAGAGAATTATAAGAATTATGAGAGGGGTTTTCCTGCCCCGATCAAAAGGCCATCGAGTGGAATTCCATTGTTCCGACCCCATTGCAAAGCACTTAGTCAGTTGACTTCCACAAGGTTTGTTCTGTTGGGGTTAAAAAAAAAAAAGCGTGTACGTTAACAGTCTACCCCGGCCAATACAAAAGTTAGCAACTGCAAATTAAAGCACAGTAAAACTAGTAAATTGCTGAATAGCACGAGAGACCAAAAGTAATCATAGAATTCTAATAAAGAAAGAAAAAGCTAAGTGCCATTGAGACTTTATCATAGCTAGACATATAGACAGAAATCTCTATTAATTAGTCAAAGCACAAAGCACCACTATATTACGAAAATGGAGTGAGAGAGTGAGTATATATAGATTTAAGATCCAAGGGACAAATATAGATAGATGGTATAAAGATGTGCAATATTGGAGGTGATTTGTTGGGAATATATGGGTCCAGGAAGTATTGGAAGCCAATATAATAATAATAATAATGGATATGAGTTGCATGGCACAAATGTAAAGAGAATAAGAGATGGTTTGAAGATCGAGCTAGACACCTAATATGTACCCTATGAGAGACAGAGAGAGTCACATGGCAGTAGAGCTGGAAAGAGACTCGCCCCCCAATCAACATCACAACCATCGTCATCGCCCTCATCATTCGTGTTTTGAATTTGTAACTCATTAAGACAACACCTTGCCCACATCTCTTCCCTAGCGTTCAAGTGTTCAACCCAACAACGACACATTTTTCTAATCAAATGCGAATGTGCTCTTACTCTCTCTCTCTCTCACGTGACAGTGTGTCATGATCTATCATTCATTGTTAAACAAAACAGCAAAATGATCCATCTCTCACTCGTCCTTTTTTCCCACCATCTTCTTTCGCTAGCTTCTAGCATTATTCTTTTATTTAAAAATGTTCCATGGTAATTTCTCTTGTTCGGATTAACAATATATATATAATTAAAAAGAAAAAGAAACATTTTGAATTTAGTCATTATATATCCTCACCAGTCACCACCATCCATCATTACCTCTATCATTACTATTTCAAAAAAAAAAAAAAATTAATTCTTCCATCTGCTCACAAGTCACAACCCTATGGTTTGAAGGCATGCAAAGAAAATTAAAATAGAATTAATGGGGCATAATCATAAGCTAAAAATAATGTTTGAGTGCATGGAAAGGTCATATGAATACACATGAAAAGGGCAGTCCGCATGCAACAACATTCAAAGGACTAGAGGTATAGAGCCATCATCATGAATAAATACCAATTAATATCGTTTATAGATATATGTTAATATATTAAATAAATAGTTTTCTCCATCTCGTAGCTAGCATGCCATTGGCGCCTTCTTTTGGAAGTCAAAGCTGCTGCTACGTACAAATACTTCCTTCCAGAGTACGTACTTCAATTAACCATACATTTGATGAGGAAAGAAAATTGCAAAATACAAGGAAGAAATAAAAAAATAAAAAAAAATAAAAAAAACCTGAAGAAATCTTGAGAGCAAATGCAGCTGAGCCGGCCCCCGGCCAGTAGCTCACAATCATGAAAAGGAGTGGTTTTCCATGCATCGAGCTGTGTAATTGGCCCCTGCTTTGCTTTGCTTGTTTGTTGTTAGTTAGTGCTTTATACTGTTAAAAACTAGTCAACTAAATTTGCATTTGACTTTTATTCTTTTTCTAATTACTTTTGATAAAAGCTTTTCTTGTTTTTCAGAAAAAAAAAAAAAAAAAAGGAAAGAAGAGAAGAGAAGAGAAGCGACGATAAAAGTTGCAGAGAGCGCAGGGAACAAAGCGCATGAACTTTTTTCAAAGCTTTTAGATTTAGGAATAAAAACTAAAAAGAAGCGAAAAGTTATTCTTTTCCCCACGTTAAAGTTTCCATATTACAACCCCCCCAGGCCCCAACCTTTTTTTTAGCAGCTACGCTTTTGCTTTGCTCTCGCTTCGCTTATATAATTATGATTGCATTTAGAGTGACAATTCAATACATCATCCCACGCCTTCTCCTCCTCCTTTTGCTTATGAGCTTGCTTTGCTACCTCAGACGTGCAATTTTTATTCTCTTTTTAATTAATAATTTATAAATAACTCGCTACAGAAATTAGTTTCACTCGTCAACAGGCAACCCTACAGTAAGGCTGGTGGGGATTGCTCATTCCTGTTCAGTATATTATATATATAATGAGTCAATGACCCATACGCTGTTCCAGATTGTGAGAGAAGCTAGGAAGGTGCTGCCGCAGTCTGCAGAGACAGACGCAGGGATGGCCTTAGTGGCCATACCCCCCCTACTTCCTCCCAAAATTTATATAAATATTAAACTTTATTATAAAAATTCAATTCTTGGAGCGTTAAGAGTGATGAATTGATGATTTCATAATTGAGAGAAAAAAAAATTATAAAAAAAAAAAAAAAAAACACAAACTCCCGGAGTTAAACCTGCTTGGGCTAGGTAATTAAAATATTATAGTTGTTCTCAAAAACATAACATATAATTGTTAATGTTTCATTTCCCAATGATTCAATCATGGCTCTGACAGCAACAGAGCAGCACAACGGGTCTGTACCTCACAGACGAATGGGACGCAAACAGGTTGGACGGGGAACAAAGTCAACATCATTGTATAAATTCTACGTGGGATCCTGGTTTCTTCCCGTCTAGTCTGAATTTATTGGGTATGGTTGGGGGTGGTAGATTTGAAGCAATAAATCGTATGCGTACACTGTACATGGATTGGTCTAATAAATACACGCACACGCGGGAACGTATAAATAATTAATATATGTGGAAGTTTGTTCCTATAAATCTTGCTGGGAGGGGGGAGGAGTGGAGGAGGGAGAGCTGGCGACTGGTGAGTGATTTTATGGGAGCGTGGGTTGTGGGCGTGATGAGTGCGACGTATCGGTCGACAAAAGGGAAGATTTCTTATATCTCTTTCTCTGTGTGCATACCATTTGTGACTCTGCCTTTCTTTTTTCTTCTCTCATTCTTTTCTCTTTTTCACACCAAACAAACAGTACCTTATATTTCGGTCAATGTAAAACGACAGTAGATTAAGAAAATAGTCCACTAATTATTGCATATTCAACAATAATTTCAAGTATTAATTGAAACTGTCACACAAACATTTATGATGAATAGGACGGTGGGCATCAATTCGGTCGGTGTTGGTAGATGCATTTTTGCCTATCAATTTGTAAAAATTGACGTTAATTGTTTTGAGTTTTTTTATTAGTCGGTTACGAGTTTTTATGTTAAGATTTATTAATTTCTTTGTAATTACAAAATTAGTAAATAATATGTTTTATAAATGAAAATAAAAAAAAAATTAAAAAAATATGGACCAAAATGACAACTACAAATTAGCTGAACAAACATAATAAGGAAAGTTACTATATAAAATTCAAAATTCACTTGAAAAATCAACTAAGTCAAATTAATTGTCGGTTAACCGATAAAAAAAATTTATATCGCTTACGGAACTGAACTGATGTCGAAACAATATTTGTATTTCGCCTACCGACCGTTGAAAGTCAATTGTCGGTCAATGCGAGTTCAATAGCAGTCAATGATAAGTGGTAAACAGTTAATCTGCCTACCCCTAATGACTGACAATCATATGTCGATTCATATTTTAATAATTAACATGGTTAATGTAACAGTTTGTAATAAAAGTTATTAAGAGTGAGATGATAAAAGTGATAATAATTGATATTATTATAATTGGAGAGATTGACCTATGTTTTACCTTTTAATCCCGCTTTTAAATATGTGCTATAGGTCAAAGGGAATTGTTTGTTTGAATTCTGAAGTTTCTGTATGAGAGCGGAGGAGGGTACCTCGGATTCCACACTTAGTGCTCCAGTAGGACCCATGACTCAGAAGTTTGGCCGCCCCCACCATAACCTGCCCATTAAGCTCTTAATTTCACCCACATTTAGCACTAAAATATGCTGTTATTGATCGGGAGGCTCTCTTTCTAGAGCTGATGAGACATCTATAAATGAGCATCGAAGAAACAATAAGCATATTAGCACTCATAATCAAGTAGTCGATTGACTTGGTTGAGGTTAGCAAGAATTTACAGCGAAGAAACAAATGAAACTGATTAAGGATAAAATCATTATATTTGTGACTAATTCGTATCCATTGAAATTCATGCCTAAAAAGAGGTCATTGATTCAAATATCTCATTATCCTCCTTTAGAAATTTGGATAAAAACTGAAGACCAAAAGACCAAATAGATGAAAATATTGACATTGACATTAGATGCGTAATGTTTACTAAATACATTAACAATAATATTTCGCACTATCTTAACAAATTATCTTATCTTATTATCAGTTCAAAATATATAAATCATTCATCTATAAACAAATTAATTTTTTAGTGTGATTTTTTTTTTTTTTTTTTACGGTGAATAATAAGATATAAACTTACTGATATTCAATGTTACATATTAACACACGTGACCATCAATTGCTTTGCTCAAACAATTATAATTGATTTGACATGTTGCCAAATTATATAGGCTGGATTTAACTAAACATATCTATGACATTTAATAGGCTCAACAGACAAATTGAATGACCACATAAGTAAAAAAGAAAAGGGCACATCCTTTATCTCTTTCGAAAATAATTGCTTCTCCAATTAAGTACAATTGATATATAGTTGAACGAGGAACAATGTCTTGAAAAAGTAACACGTGACTTAGGACTAAAATTTAGTATCATATATAAAACCATGTTCTTTGTTTGTGTTTTTGTTTCCCATTATGAAAAATACATTATTTATTATTCGGTCACCAAAGTAATTAAAAATCCTTCTAACTATGAAGTAAATTAAACTCATAACCAAGCAATATTCTGGCATCATAGGGCCAGCGACGGAATCAAGTGGGCACCTAGCCCCCGATTTTGAATTTTTTTTTTTCAAATACTTATATTTATATATAATTAAATATATGTTATTTAAACCTAAAAATTAAGGTTGGCCTGCTTTCATTCCAAATAAGATTAGAATGAAATCACATTGAGAGCTTTTTGTTTCACATAATTAAATTTGTTTTCTAGACGTATGATGAATAATTTATAACTCCTCCACCGTCGATGATATTATCCAAAAAAAAAAAAATCTCATGCATGAGAAAAACGTTTCATCTACCCACTCTCTAATAAGTGGAGAGAGGCGTCTATTATTGTAGATAGAGATAATCCAAATGCATCTCATAATCTTATCGCTGTTGAACTGGATTTCACCATGTGGTGATGCATGCAGTACAGATTTTTTATTTTATTTTATTTTTATAGTTTCGAAATCGGCCATTAAGATTTGATATCTGACTAAGCACTCAACGGTCCAGATGAAGGAGAGACAGCTCCTAGTCATCTATTTGTGACATAACAAGAAGCTAGAATTAAAGATTCTCCTTAATCCGAAACTGATTTTCTGTAAGCCTTGTCATGTTTTTCGTCAGTTAGCAAAAGACTCCGTTGCCTGCCTTTCTTGGCCAACCCCTTTTCTTCGCTTCCACAGAGAGTGAAAAGAGAAGGAGAGATGGGGGTGGGTTTGGCATCAGAAACGAGGGATATGTGAGAAAGGCTAGAAAAGACTGATGGAGGGGATATGTGAGGGAAAGGGCGTTTCGTCAGGAACGAGGGGGAAGGGGAAGAATAACCGTGATGATGATCCTTTGATCCTTCTAAATATGCCACCTATGTAAATGAACCATCCAATCTCTCTCATTATTTATCCACCTCTCATTCACTTTTCTTCTCAATTATTAATTACACCCACCCCCCTCTCCCTCTCTCTCTCTCATTTACTGTACCTGCTCCATCGCATCTTAAATAGAACCATCTGCCCCTTCTTGTCCTCCCATGAAGCTATTACTTCTCCTTCTCCGTTTCTGTGTGTCTCTGTATGTGTTTGTGTCTGAGCGTGTGTATATGAGTGTAGATCTTCAATGGTGAATACAAGGACACTGCTTTCATGAGGGTTTAGCAAAGGGTTTCTAACAGAGTTTATTGGCATTCTGTCCACCTCCCTTCTATAGAAAACCTTGTCCTCTCTCTCTCTCTCTCTCTCTCTCTCTCTCTCTCCCTCTGGAGGTGGGCATACTGCCAACTGAGCTCTGTTGGCTTCTCTTTGTAAGACTCGCGTGATATATCCACTCCAGCTGTTCTCTCCTCCTCCATGATAGAGATCTCAAGGTATAAAGCATGCATATTCCATGATAAATGAACATTTTCTGCTGCCTTTACCCTTCTCCTTTTTGTGTCTTATTTTTTTTATGTTTTCTTTTTTGGTCATGCAATCGCAACCCAACTTTACTTTTGTTGTATTTCTGAATATGAAAGAAGAAAAAGAGATTATCTGTTCTACTTTCTTCTTCATGTATATATATATGTCTCCGGTTGCTATTGTCTGGTGAAATAAGTTGTTTGATTATACACAGATCTTCTTCTTCTGTGGCTGCAATTTGATAACCCCTAGTTTCTCAGTTACTTTTTGTTTTCTCATCAAACGTTTTCAACAGTGTTTTTATTGGGTCTCTCTAACTTCTCGTTTGTATCGAGACCTAGGGCTTTTTTTTTTTTTTTTTTTGGAGTCTCTTCGTTTCTTTCCATCTGATTCAGGAAAGATACAAGCTCCCAAAAAAAAAAGAGTCCGAGGGTAAAGGGTCTACCAGTACATGTTTCATAGAAAAAGAAAGAAAAAAAAGAGCAGAAAATGGGAAAGTGAGGGTATAGTGGAAATGAGACGAGAGACATTATTTTGTCAGAGCTCATGAGACCGAAATGATGGCGCTCCATTTAGGTGCTTTGAAATGGAGCTTGTTGCCTTCGTAATGATCTCTATATTTACTGTCTTGTTTATAGTCATGTTTTTGATTAGATGGCTGTCAACGAAGGAGATTGAGATCCCAATCTTCATAGCTTTCGTGCATGCCTATCTACCAAGTGATCAATGGCTAGCTATAATTATTTGTGTAAAAGTACAATAATTCTTTCTTTTTTTCCCAATTAATTTAGGCCAGCCTATTTACTCGTACTGAATACGTTACTCTTTTCCCTACTTCCACACCATATACGTAGGCTCGTGATTGAGACTGACGGTGCTCGTAAATAATCCAAAAATTATCAGTGAAAACCTCTAGTATTTATTAACCTAATCATCATAAGAGTGTTGTTAAATGGTAAATTAATTATACGAGAAAACCAACCTCTAGATCAGATGGAAGACTCTGAGATCATGCAGGTTTAACTCTGTGAATCATGAAGGTGCGCTTGGAGTGGTGTGCTTTCTGCTGGCTTGGGTGGTCAAACTTGGAGCTTTCATGAGTGGCTTTGGAGCATCATCCTATTTGTCTAGCTATCAAGCTCGAGTCAAAGAGTTTTGGATTTGCAGTCAAATGTGTACGACTCAGCGAAATAGAGAAAGTAATGATCATTATATTGGGAGACCATTTGCTAGGAGTTGAACGCCTATCTTTCTTTTAGCTCACCTTTTATGAAAATAGCATTATGTTTATTTTCCTTTGCTTTTTTTCTTTGTTTATATAGATAGGATTTGGCAGGGGTGTTGAAAATAAAAACAAACTAAAACAAGTGTTCTACATATATGATAGTGATTACACAATGAATTCCTGTTTGTTTTTTGTGAGGTATTTTTTCATAATTTTTTCTTGCAAGTTCATAATTCGTTTAGCGGACAACTCTTGTTAATGGTGGCCCCTATTAACTTGACTTGTAGACCTATTTATAAAAAACCATAGTTTAAAGTTAATTGATGATGTCACAATGTGTGGATATAAGTATATATGTGTGTAAGCGTAAAGCACTAAAACAACCAAACAAAAGAACTTCAAGGTAATCAAGTCTACAGTTAAACCAGGTCTTAATTCAATTGATTGTATGTTAAAATATTTATTTAATTGTTTTTTAACAACTATTGCATATTATAGTACTTTTTAGTTAAAGAGAAATAGAGAAAAAGTTGAAAAAAAAAAAAAAAAAAAGAAGAAGAAAAAGAAATAGAAAGAAAGAAGAGCTTCACTCTTAACTTTTTTTTTTAAATTTTTTTGGACACATCTGCACAAGAGAGGAGGAAGAAGCTTCACTCTGCAATGCCCTAGGATCCCTTAAGAATTCTTAATCCCGCCCTTGGGCATTAAATTCCTTCAAAAATTAATTATCAGGATGTCTTGGCATTTTGAATGCAATGATTCAAAACGTCTATTCTCTTTCCATAAGAGAATAACTTTCGTTTTGTATGCCCGCACAAATTAAGCAAAGAACCCTAGATCGATCTACCGATTTCCAACAAGACAAAAAATAAGGAGGTTGTGTTGAGGACTATACTATATGTCGTGCACGTGAAATTAGATTCATTGTTTTAAGGGAAGCACCAGAACAAATAAAAAAAAAAAAAATCACGTTATGGAAGTCCTTCAGTAGATAATATGATGATTGTACCCACCAAGTTACTAGCTTTCATCGAAACGGGATAAAATATGCCACATAAAGTATCTGCTAAACGCATGTTTTGCATTACCAACCACTTTCTGGAATTAGGATTGTGATGGGATTTATTTTTTACTTTATGTTAAATTTTATAGATTTATATACAATGTTATCAGCGCAACAAAAATTGGACCATAAAATGAATTATTTTCATTTCATTTGAAACAAAAAGATTCTATTTTCCAACTTGGGAGGCATTTATTTTGTTAGGTTGGGTTCACTTTAATTATCTTTTCCATGTTCATCAAGTCTTTTATAAACATACATTATTTATGACCATCCATTGCACTTTTATTTCTGTACCATTAAAAGTCTGTTTTTGAACAAGTTCATAAAATATTAGTATTCTTTTCGGTTCATTTGAACTAGATAATATCCAGTTAGTTATATTTGATTGTATTTTTGTTAGGTGTGTCAAAAATTATTGGGAAACGGGAACCGGAACTGGAAAACCAGGATACCGAGAAACCGGAAACCAGAAAACTGGGGACCCAGTTCTGATTCCGGTTTGGAAAATCCAAAAAGGTACCCGATTTTTGGTACTCGGTTTTTACCAGGTTACTAGGAACTGGAAAACCAGGATACCAGGAAACCGAAAAACTGGGGACCCGGTTCCGGTTTCGGTTTGGAAAATCCAAAAAGGTACATGGTTTTTGGTACTTGGTTTTTACCGTGTTACTGGGAACTGGGGTTTCCATATTATTTAATAATATTTATATATTAATATAATTATATATTATTATTTTTTAGTAATTTTACACTTAAGCTTAGGTTTCATGGTTTGTTTAAATACTTGTTTTTATTATTTTAATGTTTTCTAAGGCCCATATAGGCAAAACATTGATTTTTTAGGATTTTTTGGCTTTTTTAGGTTGTTTTTTAAAATTATTTGGAATAATCACGACAAATCCCAGTTAATTTAGACAAAAAGGCTAATAGATTTTTTTAAAATGGGCCAACTATACGCAAAAAAAATGGACTTATTTTAGGCTCAATACCTAAAATAAGCCCAAAAAATAATTTTCTTAAAAAACCGATTACCGGGTCGGGTACAATTGGAACCGTCTGGTAACCGGGACTCCGATTTTATCGAGGTCCCAGTTCCAGTTCTGGTTGCCCAAAACAAAGAAGCGGGGTACCTCGGTTCCGGTTCCCTGTTTTGGCCAAAAACTGAGAAACCGGACCGGTTGACACCCCTAATTTTTGTCATCTCAAAAAATAAAAAGACAAAAATATCTTTATAATATAATTAACTAATATTATTCAATTCAAATGAATTAAAGAGTATTTTGTTATCCTTTGAGCATTTGAAAAAAAAAATGACATTTTAAAAACACGGAAAGATCTATATTTTCAAATTTCAGATAAGGATGTTTTTTTAAAAACGTAAAATTTTAAAGGTTGAATCATGATTTCACCAAACCCTAAATTATATTTTTAAAAATTGCGTTTAAAAAACCGATATTTTTTAAACCGCAGATTTTGAAAGAAAGGGCTAAACCAGATGGGCTCTAAAAGATTTATTTATTTTTATTTTTATTTTTTTTGGTGGGGACGGGTCCCTCGGGTGAGATGCAGCATTAGTTGAATCATTACAAGCGCCGATGAAAACGTCTCACAACGCAGTAAGTGGGCCGAGTCTTGACCCGGAATAACCCTTGTGGGAGCAAGATAATGGACCCCCAGGCCTTAGGGCCCCAATCCCCAATCCCCACCTGAAGAGTAGCGCTCTTGTATTTTGTTCGAAAAAACGAACAAACTTCAGTTCCTTCTGTTTGAGCACTTTTAATAACGAAAAGAAAAAGTAATGATACTGTAATCACATAATTACAAGTTAATTCGAGATAACAAAACTTAATGCTGATCTGAACACATTTTAATTGGTATTAAGACTTAACAGAATTGAGTTGTAACAATAATTAATGATAAATAAAATCACTTAGTGGACTGGGTTCGAATTGGTAAAATGGAGAGCTGCTGACAAGCCAACTATACAATAGGGTTGGATTTGTTTGGGCTAAGGCACTTATCATTGAGCCGATTGGCCAGTAAGCGTTCAACTCAATCATTGGATTTAGACCAGACAACTTGTATGGTTGTGTTGGAGTTAGTGGCTTATATTAACACCAGTGGAAGGGCCAAGTAGACGGGAGCGTAGTGAACGTCGCGATTGAATTGTTTGAGCTAAGGCACTACGCTCAAACAAGTTTTAACCTTCCACCCTTAGATTTTAGTTTTGAATCCAAAAACAAGTTTTAAATTATTAGAATCTAAATATTAACTCATAAAAATTAATTTGTTAACAAAAAAATGGTACTACAATTTTATTTTTTCTTAAATCATATTTTACGTAAGTCTGGGAGAATCCAGGAGAACACTATAGGGAGAACCCCTAACAAACCCTAATTCAAACAGCTTAGAAATCATCGTCCTCGCGTGAGATTTAGTCCTACTTCTACTACTACAACAAATTTTGCTTCAAGAGCCCCATCAACACAATGTCATGAACTAAACTTGTGTGCAATATAGCATATGCTGCGGGGTTCATTACTGATTTGGGACCCTTGACATATTATCTCTTGAAGGTTGCTTTTGAATTTATATCGTGCGAAATACAACGATGTCATTGACTCATTGGGCAAATCAGTTTGAGATTAATATCAGGTAAGATTTTCACCGTCTCCACTTCCAACTGAATAAAAAAAAGCATGTGGCACCTGCATTCTCTGAAAGCCACTTATTTCACAGTTCTGAAAATGGCAATTAAACAGAATTATAAGCTACATCAAGAATCTCTGGCTATGTTCTGAAATCACAAAATAATATACAAGCTGGTGTGTTCTAATCTTAATTACTAACTGGTCTAAGAATCTATCTTTCAGCTGCATTTGACAGACAAGTTAGCTTCAAACTAGTTCAGAAGCTTACTAGCTCGAATAAGGCACCGAGATTCCCATTTCGTATACTTTAGTTTCTACATCATTGAAAAGTAAATTTTTCTAACCTTTCTAGTGTGTACCTTGAATTCTTCCCGGCATGATGTGTCCTTCCACTAGGGCTTCCATCGATTTGACTAAAATGGCATGCCGGCATTGTGAATGGAGAAGCACAATATGAGCGTTGAATTGAAAAGGGGCTACATGAGATCCGCTTCTGTTTGGGAAGACCACAACCTAACCTTTCCTGGTTATACAGAGAAGTTGACTCTGCTGCTGCTGCTGCTGCTGCACGTTGCTTTGCGGCATCGTCTACATATAGGAGATCATCAATTCTTGCCATTATGTTGAAGGCTATGCTTTCCATCACTCTAGAATAGCTCTCAAGGATTGACTGCCCGACATCCTGTAGCAGAGAAGAAAATTACTCTTTCCACTTAGATAAATGGCTTATTCACAGTGCATGTGTGATTTGGAGGAGAAGCGGGGTGGGAGGTTGTGTGGCACTTCATATTAAAAGATAAGATGTCCATGAGGGTCACTATCATGCATGTATGAGGCATTGAAATGCATTACACAATTTCTGTCCTAATGTCAAACAATTTTACATTTCTACAATGTTCATGTTTGTAATACCGTACAAGACGCTAAAATGACATGAGTTGAGGCAAAACTTTGCAAACAGATCTCTCTGTTGGGTTGCAGTATAACATTGTAAATTTCACATGTAGATATTGATATGCTGATGAATGATGATGTGCTATCCAAAAACTACATTCTCAAATAAAGATGGATGCACTAGAGCTACACCTTATTATACTGGATCTTGCTCATGTCCAACGCAGTCTGTGGGAGGCCAGGGAACCGTAGCCTTAAATTCTGCAAAAGGGACTCAGCTCGACTAGCTAGATACTTGCTCTTTTCTCTGTCGCCTACAAAACCCTTAACCTTGCCACCCCATGATGACTTCCCAGCCTTTGCAGGAAGTGAATGCGTTTTCAGATACTTCGGCCTCCAAATGTGCACAGCAGCCTCAATCCTGTTTGCTATATCCAGAGTGGTGAACTCTGATGAAAAGTCTAAGAAATCAAGAAGGGACTCCGGAGAGAATTGCTCAGCAGTAACATAACGATATAAGATTTCGCCTAAACAAGCTTTTCCACTCTGAAAAATTAGTAAATCATCATGTGGTATTGAATAACCAAAATGAACAGAAAATAAAACAAACAAATTAATAGCTTGAGCAGTAACATACTCCTGGGAAGATTAAATCTAATTGCTATTCAGATCAATAGACGAGAAATCATATATTGGTAACAACCAACGCACAAATTAACTGAGAATGTCCAACAATCAGATCCTAAAACAATTGCGTGATAAAGAATCTGACAAAACTAGGAAGATCACAACTTGAGATTACCTAATGCATCCAAGTAGAAACAAACTGCAGCGAGAAGGATAAATTGCAAAGATAAACAATTTCTTACACAAATTAACATGTTTGCTATCCAAAGAAAAATGAAGAGAAATCAAAACTAAAATTTACATGTCTTCTGAACATAACTTTAACTGGTGAAATAACCTTGCCATGAAACATGGGTTTGAAACCATGGATAGACAAGTGGATTGTTTACATGTCCTTTTCGTGTATATGGGAAAGTCACGTATAGATATAGAGACATTTTGAATAGAAATACAATGTCACTTGGTTCATAACTGATTTACTCGACTAGAAAAAATGGAATATATTTTCTACCTAAGAATAAAACAAAATGATAACAAGAGGACTATCATACACACGTGGATAGTTAGCACTGTACTTTCTTCTCCTTCAAAACATATCAGCAGATCTTAACATAGCAATGGCAAGCGTACAACCAAGGCACTTCAGAAGACCAACATGTAAACAGTCAAATTTTCATATTAATCAGATTCTGACTAAAGATCATCCTAACAAATAACAAACATAAGGCAAGATATTGTAATTTTTCAGGGAGCAGACGAAGTCTCCCAGCTAACTAGAATGGAGTCGAAAAATTTGACTGTGCAACATGTTCATAATGACATAAAGCTAAAATCTATATGGCATATTGGTAGGAACTTCCTGTATTGTTTTCTTAATAAGTGTTTCTCCAAACCAGGGGCAGAACCAGGATTTGAGATGAGGGAGGACAAAACTAAAAAATGAAGATCTTTAAGGAAAAAAATAATAATAAATAAATAAATAAATTGGGGGGGTCGAACTCATAAAAAAAAAAATTTAGAGATTTTTAAAAAATCTGGGAGGACTTTTGACCCCCAAAGGCCAGGGGCAATTCCACCCCTGATCCAAACCACATTATCTATACCTATGTCTCCGAATAGGTACGTGGTGGTACTCGCACTTGTCTTACATTGTGTGACTAATAAATCAGCAAGGATTCTGTTGACTGAAACCACTAAAATATTTAGATAAATAACCTACATTTGAAGATATTTCTCAAATCCAACAGTAGTTTATCTGATACAACCTTCAATGTCCATGGCCAGCCATCTCTTTGCTCACATTTTTGCCAATAAAGCAAAAATGTGTTGAGTTCCCTTAAAACTGTAATTTAGCATATGCTAAACACTTTATAAAAGTATCCAAATTTCTTTTAAAATATAAGTAAACTGCTATTAATTTAACTAAAAATTCTTGTACCACACTACCAAGAAGAAAAGGTAACAGCACCCTTTCAATTTATCAAAATTGATGATGGCTGATGCACTAGCTTTCATTCCATCTGTGTGCTATTGAAGAGCTGTTCACCTAATATCCATTTTTGGCTCACATTGGATAGATGTAAATAGGAGTATAAAACAGAACAGACTCCCAACACAGTCCCCGTACCTTGGGCAAGCTCTCTAAGTAAGCAATTGGGATTTCCATCTCAGCCAGCACACTGCTATTAATTGCCATGGCAGCCTTAAGGATCTGATTTGTGCATTCCCTGGAGTGCAGCAATTTTTTCCTTACATCTGGAGACAAACTGTTTGGTGGGACCTTAGGGAAGGGGAGCCACCATTTCTCTTCCTGCCTAACTGAAGGTCTTAAAGGGGATGCAGACAAATGATATGCTTGTGTGTCATCAGCGCCAGAAACAATTATCCCACGATCAACATAATAAAACTCAGAATCCTGAAAACCATCAAGAATGCCAAGTAGCATTGCATCTAGTTTTTTGAGTGCTGGGAGGTTCGCATAGAGATCTGCGCGAGGCCGAGTCACCATAACCTCAAAGGTCCCCCCGCCTGGCAATTCTTGCAAAGATGGAATGAGCTCTACAATGAAGTCACTCACACATAAAAGCCATTCCATTTCTCGACACCACATTGATTTCTTCTGAGGCGCCAATGGCTCTAGCTTCCACAGCTCCCCAAACACAGTAGCTGCCAGGAATAATTCAAGAGAACCATAGGTCAGCACAAAAATGAGAGTAAAATCAACTGAATCTGGCTGGCTATACAACAACGAAAAAACAACATAAAATTGGAATTTTTAAAGCTAGTTTTCTGTATTGTATTTTGTTTGAACATCTAATACAAACTTGCAACAAATTAAAAATGCAGAATCGAATCATGATTCTTCTTCTTATTTCTCCTCAGCAACAAGAAGTATGTCACAAATGAAGTAAAACAAGAATCTCATTTAAAATAAAGGAAGAAACAAACCTGAAAGGTTTGTGATGGCATTGGAGATAGCAAGAGCGGTACAAACTCCCTTCCCTCCCCCTGACATATCTTCTCCAAGCAGAAGCTTAGCAAACCGCTCCTTCATCAACTCAATTTCTGCAATTACACGCTAACTAAGTATAAATCAAGCATATATAATTATCTATATGAGTGGAGAAGTAAAAGAAAAATTAGCAATCTATAAATCATCTCAACCAGGGTTCCAATGATAATTGAGTCTTTTAAGGAGCTAAACCCCTAGAGAGATGAAGTTTCTCGTTCATTTTACAGTTCCTTTTTTCCAGTTTTCCTGTAAACCAAACAGAACCTAATAGCCAAACCTATAACATATCCAACGTATAAAAGAAAAATGACCGTTAAATCTTTCCAAAATCGGTAAAGTTCAATAAAAGAAAAGAAAAAAGAATTGTTATACACTGACCGGATAACTCCGTCTCCGGTTTCTCCGTCTTCTTCGGCGGAATCACCACGTGCCTACCACCGACCACCGGCAGCATTACCGGAACCGGCGCCGGAAAACCTGAATCCTCGTCCAACTCGTTTGCGGCTCGCGGCGAAGACGTCAGAGAACTCGAGACGCACTCGTGACCATATCGCCTACGCGAAAAAAAGCCACTGGAACTCTCAGACTCGCTCACGTCCGCGCTCAGACTGTAGCTCTCGAACCGCTCGCTCAATCTGTCGAAATCGTCTTCGGACGAAACGCTCCCCATTGATCAAGATCAGAGACGTCGGTTCTGATGACGATTAAGAATCATTTACCGTACATTTCCCTCCGGTGAAGAAGAATTGCGTATTAACTGTAGTGTACCAGAGAATACAGTACTCAAAAGTCACAGAACCGAACAGAGCAACAACAGCAAAGCCAATAAAGCTACTAATTGCACTGGCAGTGATACTGATACTTCGCCCTCTTTTTTCTCAGTTTCTTATTAACCATGTGACTAGCAAAACTTTGCTTTGCGTTTGCGTTAACAGGGACCACAGGTCCACAGCGGGGACAGAGGCGGTTAGTTTTTTTTTTAATAGGGGGGGATGATACGCCCACGTGGGATTTTGGAGCGTGGGAACCACGGTCAGTTCATCGGTGAAGATTTTTTTACACGAGTAGGATGCCACACGCGCTGAGCTGAGATAAGTTAGGTACTGGCTATTTAAGCTCGTGGTCGGTTTAGGTCAAGGTCGTAATGGTTATGGACGGGACATTAGAAGGTTGCTTTTCTGTATAATTAGCTCTATAATTCTCCCGCCTACCGTGACGGGTCTCATTATGGTGCACAAAAAAATTATGTTCCCCTCACCAAGAAAATAACCTCATTAATAAGCAGACTTAATGATATTATCAGGGGTTCGATCAAAATTCATCATTTTTTGGTTCGTAAAATGAATTATGAATTCTGACCCTATAATTTTGAATTCTGACCCTACCTGATTAGAATTCCAAAACATGCTAACTATCTTAGGCTTAGGCTTATCGGCAGTGTTGATCAGGTGGCTCGAGCTTGGCCTCATCCGACAAATTTTGCCAACCCTAGTACTGGTCAATTGATTGCATTTTAATTGAGATGAAATCATGTAGGATAAAAGAAAATTACCATTATAATCAACAAAATCAGTAGCTCGTTTGGAATTTGATTGGTCAATTGATTGCATTTTAATTGAGATGAAATCATGTAGGATAAAAGAAAATTACCATTATAATCAACAAAATCAGTAGCTCGTTTGGAATTTGATTGAAGATTTCCGAATAAGTAAATGGTGGAGATCATTTATCAATGTTGTGAAAAAAAACTATTATATTTCATTTCAATTAATTGTCTATATAATTTCCATTAAAGGTTAAAGGAATCTAGATGCCTGAATGTCAACCATGGATAGAAGGTCTTAGTAAAACAGAGTGTTTGATAAAAACATTTTAGATAGAGTGTTTTGTTTTATGTTGAAAAAATGTTTTAATTTATCATAAATTTGAAGGTAATTTTAAATGTTTTGTAAGTATATTGTGTTTGAAGTTGTTTGTCATAAATTTGTTTTCTTTTAATTGGAAAGAGCAGCCAAACAAAATTTATCGTTGCCAAAAGAGCCCATAAGCATTACAATAATGTCAATCAAGCAAATCAATGGATTAGAAGTCAAAAAAGTAGGAGGCAATTCTACCAAAACGATGAACACTAGGAAGAAAAAAAAAAAAAAATACAGGCAACACCCTTTTTGAGTGAGTGTTTTTACCTTCTTCTTTTTTTTTTTTTAAATAATAATTAAATAGGGAAAGGGTACAAGTGATCAAAATACTGAAAATAGATGAACTTCCCTACAACATACTCAAAAATAAAAATTAATAGTACAAGTAAACAAGCCAATGTAGGAAATGAACCAAACAAATGACCCGTTTTTCTCCAAGGGACTACGTGAGACGGTTACTAAAGCAAAATGAGAACAAGAAGAGTTACAAACCTCTCAAGGTTCACTAACCCTAATTACATGTAAAAGAAGCTCAAGATGTCCAAACTCTCTGTACCTCAACCAAGGAACAACGTCAACCGCCATAAGAAAGTTGAAGCAGGAAAGGCACTATCAAGAACCAAATGTGCGACTTTATTGTTGTTGCAACAGTGACAATGCTGCTGCTTTTGCCCTTTCTCGCTCTCTTGAGGCTAGGGCAACTTTTCAATCCGGATACAATAGTAAATGGCTCTAAGATGCTTGTTCCATCTGACCTCTACTCAATGGTTTCGTATATGTTTGTTAACAAATCATATAGATATAACAAAAGAGTAATGGTAGAAACTACTTTTTTTTATTCCGAAAGTCTTTCATTCTAATGACATATCCGTGCTAAATAGGAATTGATTTGATTTGATTTTTTTTTTTTTGTTTTTTTGGGGGTAATGAGGAGTGATTGGCATTGCTATGTTAGTAGAGTAAGATATCGATAGGATAAAAATGTGATTTATAACATTACTCGTGACGAAAATAGATCCCATCAGACACTAGTTTCCCCTTTAGGTTGAATGATATGGCAATTTTAAGTGGATATAATTACAAATTAACATTATAGTTTCAAATGTGTCTTAATTTTGCTGTACTTGTACTCTATACATATTTTAATATAATTTTCCTCTTTCTTAACATAACTTGAATGACTTGAGCCCATTTCCAACTAACTTGGGTATAATTATTTCATGAGTGAGGGTTTGTTGCTAATCATATGATAAAAAAGACAAGAGTAATGCTATATGTCATATAAATATTCTATAAAATTGATTGGGTAATGTTTGATAGCCCTTTGAATTAATTTTTGTTAAAAAAATAAAATTTCAATAATTATTAAACATTGACACGTTTAATTCTGTGAAATATTTGTATGGAATCCAACATTCCTCAAAGTGAGGATATTTCATAATCCATGGACCATGGTAACAACTTCGAGGGTAGGCAGCCACAGGCTAGCATCAACTTAGGAGGCAGTCCAAAAACATGGCAACATAATTAGCACAAAATGGCGACACCGTAGCCCACTTTATGCGCGACAGCGCCAACCAGCTTAAGCCCGGGCGGGCAAACGGCTCGAGTGAAATGACAAAATGTTCTCATGTGCTCGACATACGCACGCCATTCTTGTTTCCCCCACTTTCTCGATTCCCCGATATACGCGCCGCCTCCCAAGTCTCGGTGTATTAAGTCACCGCTCGCGTCTACGCAACACCAAGCCACATTTCAGCTCATTCAAATCTTTTCGTTGCTCTTCTTCGTGGTCGACCCGTGCAATGGGATCCCTTGGTGCCCTAGACGAGCCCCTGCAGTACCCGGTTGCTCGCAGAGACGAGTCCGTCGTCGAAGACTACCACGGAGTCAAAATCGCCGACCCTTACCGATGGTAACTGAACGAAATGGATTTCTCCCTTTGTAAAGCCTTGGTTGCTTCGATGGGAAATGTGTGAATATGTTTCAAACATTTCTTTTTTCGATTCAACTGGAGGTTTAATCCATGGGCTCGACAAGAAGAAATTCGTGTTATCTTTCACCGAAGATTCTTGAAAAGCGTTTCAAATTTTCCTTTTCGTAAATTTTATTGGGAAAATTTGCGAACAGATACGTTATTTTTAGGAACATTCAATGAAATTTGATTGGAACTACTTTTTTGTTGTTGTTTCTTCTCAATTGGTTAGGCTTGAGGATCCTGACGCAGAGGAAGTGAAAGAGTTCGTGCAGAAGCAGGTGAAATTGACGGAGTCGGTGCTCGAGAAGTGCGAGACGAGAGAGAAGCTTCGGGAGAAGATCACGAAGCTCTTTGACCACCCGCGTTACGATGCGCCTTTCAGGCGAGGGGACAAGTACTTCTACTTTCACAACACTGGGCTTCAAGCCCAGAGCGTCCTCTACGTACAGGTTCGTGTGGTGCAATTGGATTTAGTAGAGCTATATACGCCTTGTTTGGTTACGAATATTTACAGGAGAAGTTCTCTCTGTTTGTCATTCAGGATAGTTTGGATGGAGAACCTGAGGTTTTGCTGGACCCGAATGCGCTTAGCGAAGATGGAACTGTCTCTTTGAACACGCTCTCGGTTAGTGAGGATGCCAAATACTTGGCGTACGGGCTTAGCGCGAGCGGTAGTGATTGGGTGACAATCAATGTAACGCGGGTTGAGGATAAGAAGGTTGAAGCTGATACTTTATCATGGGTGAGTGTTTTTGTGCTTTCGTTATTCATCTAAAAAAGGAAAGAAAACAAAGGAGAGAGTGACTTTTTTTGATAGAAAGAGAAGACAGACAAATGAAAGGGGTTATATATATCTTTGCAGGTTAAATTTTCGTCCATCAGCTGGACCCATGATAGCAAAGGGTTTTTCTACAGCCGATATCCTGCTCCCAAGTACGTGATCATCATCAAGTTCTCACAGTTATGCAAAGTTTTGAAATTATGACTGGTTGCCTCTTGGATGATATGGGTTTTAAAATTTGCGCGTACCAATTTTTAGGGAAGAAAAAGAGTTTGGAAAAAATCTAAAGAACATAAATTTGGGGAAGTTAAAAGAGAATATTGGAACTGCTTAAAACCAATTTTACATGAATTTGAGTGGAGAAAAGAAGGAATCTCTAGACTATTTGCCAACCATGAACCATAGTAATGATATTGCACTTGTTTGATTAATTGGATTTAGTGCATCATATTTGTAATTTTATGGATTGTTGTATTGAATCCGTTATGATAGTGGTATTATGCTGTAGAGAGGGAGAAAATGTAGATGCTGGGACGGAGACTAATTCTAACCTTTATCATGAGCTATACTATCATTTCTTGGGCACGGATCAATCCGAAGATATTTTATGCTGGAGAGATCCTGAAAACCCTAAATACCTGTTTGGAGCTAGTGTTACGGATGATGGGAAGGTAATTCATCTCCCATTTCATGGGTTTATGGTTATATTGGATTTGTATCTGCTTTCTATATTGATGTCAATCTAACTGCGTGATTCTCAACATTTTTTTAATGAAGTAAACATGTGACATTGAAAATCTATGATCCTTACATATACGATACTAAATATAGTTGGAAAAACCACATTAATAGTTGTATTGACAGTTTTTTCCGTTCTCAAATTTGTATTGATAGTTACATTTTAAGTGGTATTGACAATTATAGTGACAGTTACATTTATAGTTACATTTTTGATGAAAGCAGAAAGAGTAGTAGAAAAATTACGACAATCCATTGAGATATGGATAGTTTCTATCTTCTCATGGAAAAAGTACAATTTGGAGTTCCTCTATCCCTGAACAGTGTTTCAGATTTAGTGGTTATCAAACCAAAAAATAAAAAAAAGTGTTTCAGTTTTAGCATTAGAAATCAGCTTGTCCCAGAAAACCCGGACTTTCACTCTATGGTTTGAGGAAAAAAATCCCAATTAGAACAAAGGTTTTTTGTACATGGGAAGGACTCGATGGCAGATTTGCATGAGAAATAGGTTTTCACTAGTAATTAGAGGATTGATTTGCTTACTTAGTGTGAGAATCAGTGCAAAGTTGTGCTACCTATAAAAAAAAATCAGTGCAAAGTTGTGCTGTAAGAGGTTGTTTGTGGCAAGCCAACCGCATGTATGAGATTGAATACTGCGTTGTTTGCATTTCTTTGTTATCCTTCTGACAAATAAGATGTTGAAGTGATAATTTAAGAGCCTCTAATGCAGGTTTGGTAACATGATCTATAATTTAAATGAAAGCTGACCAAAAAAGCTTTAAAATCCATTTTTTTCCCCTGCTGAAGCACCGTCATTATGCCATGTTGTTAGAGTCTTTCTACTTAAACAGTCTTTTCAGTAAGTGCCTATATGCATGTTTGTGCATGCATGAGCTAGAACGCCTAAATAATTTGGTTTAGATTAGAAATGCAAATGCAATTTCTTAAACTATTCTTTATTATCATTATTATTTTGGATTTTAACTGAACCGAATCCACTTTTATGTTATCGTGCAGTATGTTCTTCTGTACATTAATGAAGGTTGTGACCCTGTCAACAAATTTTATTACTTTGACTTGTCTGAACTTCCTAATGGCCTTCTAGGTTTGAAGGGGAAAAGTGACTTGCTCCCATTTGTTAAGCTTATTGATGAATTTGATGCACAATATCATGCCGTTGCAAATGATGACACTGTGTTTACTTTTCTGACAAATAAAGATGCCCCAAAATATAAGTTAATCCGAGTAGATTTGAAGGAACCAACTGTTTGGACTGATGTTATCCAAGAGGCTGAAAAGGATGTACTCGAATCAGCTAGTGCTGTTAATGGTAACCAAATGATTGTGAGTTACCTGAGCGATGTTAAGTATGTTCTGCAGATAAGGGACTTGAAATCAGGTTCCTTGCTGCATCAATTGCCCATTGACATAGGGACAGTAAATGGGATTTCTGCAAGGCGTGAAGACAATGTGGTTTTTTTTGGGTTTACTAGCTTTCTTGCCCCGGGTATAATTTATCAGTGCAATTTAGAATCTGAGGTTCCTGATATGAAGATATTTCGTGAAACTGTTGTTCCTGGGTTTGATCGCTCAGAGTTCCATGTTGATCAGGTAACTTTTATCGTCTTGATGACCTAATCACTTTAATTTGCTTCTTCTTCACATTCACTTTGATGGTTAGGGGCAGCTGCTCCTCTGTGTCTGTTTACTTGAATGGCTTTCTCATCTCCAGGTTTTTGTGCCTAGTAAGGATGGTACCAAGATACCGATGTTCATTGTGGCCCGAAAGAATATTCCTTTGGATGGATCACACCCCTGTTTGTTATATGGATATGGTGGATTTAACATTAGTATCACACCATCATTCAGTGTTGGTCGTATTGTACTCACACGACATCTAGGTGCTGTTTTCTGCATAGCAAACATTCGTGGTGGTGGTGAGTATGGAGAGGAATGGCATAAAGCAGGTTCACTTGCAAAGAAGCAAAATTGCTTTGATGACTTCATTTCTGCTGCTGAATACCTTATATCTGCTGGTTATACCCAACCCAAAAAGTTGTGTATAGAAGGTGGAAGCAATGGTGGGCTTCTTGTTGGGGCTTGCATAAATCAGGTAATGCTGTATTAGATGGTGCTATTGCTTGATTGTATCCTTGATTGTATCTCTTGTCATAGTCATTTTGAGTGCTTTGATTAAATTACTTTCTTTTTTTGGCAGAGACCTGATCTTTTTGGTTGTGCTTTGGCTCATGTTGGTGTCATGGACATGCTGCGATTCCATAAGTTTACAATAGGTTAGTTTAAACCTATTGGTTTCACTAGTTAACACTTTTGAATCATGTACTGAATTAGCTTGCTTTCTAGGCCATGCATGGACTACTGATTATGGTTCTTCAGACAAGGAGGAAGAGTTTCATTGGATAATCAAGTGAGTAAATTTTATCCTATGTTTAGTATCTGATAGGAAGCTTACAGTACTCACATTTAATTTATAATTTTCTATCACATTATAATGTGAGAACCTGGAAAACTATCAACTTTTGTCGATCTTGTGACACTGGACTTGAAAGTTAAATTTATTCATTGCTATTCAATTCAGTGTATGTGATTGTGTATACTCACTCTTACCTCACAGTTCTAGCATAATCCATATCTATTTTTCTTTCTTGATTCAATGCTCCATGATATAATTTACCTTGTTCAGATTTTATTTGCCATGATTATCCATGTTCAATGAAGCTTGGATTGTATTAGATATCCGTCATTAGTACGTATCATTACCTTTTTGTTTTGGACTGCTCCTATTTTGCACTTTTAACATATTTTTACTTATTCCATTTTATATTTTGTTTCTACTGAAACAGTATTTTATGGAACTGTTTTGTTAGGCTTCTTCACATAGGAGAGTTTGGATGTTACTCACTGTTGATTTTATTGGGTTTTTTCTTAGGTATTCTCCACTGCATAATGTCAGGAGACCTTGGGAAAAGCATCCGGATCAACCTTCCCAGTACCCACCCACAATGTTGTTGACCGCTGATCATGATGACAGGGTTGTGCCATTGCACTCGCTCAAGTTATTGGCGGTTAGTCCTTTTATCTTTATCAGAAAACTTAGAAGTTTTACTAGTCCTTTCTTCTCTAAGTGCAATGTAAGAATGATGTATTATGTATTATTGTTTATCCATTTTCTGTCTATGTAATCGCATTTTAGGTTTTCTTCAATGATGTCATTATCATCATTATTAGTTAGTCATAAATGTGCTACAATTCATGCATTATGCATATAAAAGAGCAGTGCTTGATTAATTAGCAGGTATTGGAAATTTATGAACTACATGTCTAGTTCGCTCTCCTTTGTGGACTTGGATCCTCTCCATTTCATTTGGGGATCCATTTAGTTGCTTTTAGGGGGCAATTTTGTCATTTTTGAGCTCCCTATTTTTCATTTGGACAAAAATACTCCCTAAAAGCAACTAAATAGATCCCCTCCATTTTATTTGAAATGGAGAGGATCCTTCTCCCTCCTCTGTACCCGTTGTAATCTTGCATGTGTCTTATTTAATTTTCTTTTCTTGTGTTTTTTCCTCTTCTGAAAATGGTTTCAATTCTTTCAGGCAATGCAATATGTGCTGTGCACAAGCTTGGAGAAAAGCCCCCAGATCAATCCTATCATTGGTCGGATTGAGTGTAAGGCAGGGCATGGAGCTGGACGTCCTACCAAAAAAATGGTGACATTTAATTAATATATTTTCCCCCCTTTTTTTTTCTTCATATTTTTTCCTAAAGTATTTGTGTTGTTGTCGGCTACTTGTGAATTATCCGTCGTGGGTCTTCTACTTGCAGATTGATGAAGCTGCTGACCGGTACGGTTTTATGGCCAAGATGTTGGATGCATCATGGATTGAGTAGATGCCATTAGTTAAAGCAAGTGAAGATTTGGTGGGAGGTTGGATATGATTCACATCTACCCAAGGCTGAATCTTTTATTTTTTCAGGGCGCCGCTATGCCCCGCTGCTCTGCTGCGGCCGGCTCCCGGACTATGCAAAAGAATCGAGGCCGGGGGGTCTCGCCCTCCCCCCCCCCCCCTTTTTTTTTGGACCTTTTTCTTTATAAGAATTACAACCACAACAAAGGAAATTAAGGAAATCATGTTGTCTTTCTTGAAATTGTATACTATGATTGTTAGGAATTATTTTTAACAATTCATACTCTCCTTTGCTGTCCGAGGCAATCAATTGAAATAACTATTCATTCTATTCTGCAACTCAAAACGATACTCATCCGGGGCTTGTCCTAATCTGAAACACCAGAGGACGGGGGAAGCGTGCATGCTTGGCAAATTCGTGGAGACATCTCTCTTTTGGTCAGTTGCAAAAAGCTATTTGTAGCAGAAACTCTCTAACTGCAATGGCACATTCAAAATCTTAGAATTCACGTAAAAAAAAAAGGGCATGCTGAAACTAATAATGGAATATGAAATGACCTCATTCTGTCTGAAAACAGTCCATTTTCACATCTGTAACATCAAGTTGAACTATCTCTGCTCTGCAACCTAAGATGGATCCAACGCTGCAAAACGAAAAAGAGTCATACCTCTTTAAATAAAGACTTGATGATAAACCATTACCCATTGTCTTTGACTCTCACATTTTCTTCAGTAATTGCATTAGAAAGTGTTCTAGCAGGTATCTGGTACCAACATGATAAACCTCGATCCCAAGAAGTTGGATGTTTTGTAAACAGGTGCAATTTAGATATAGGTCAAAATACGATTTTAGTCCCTAAATTATCGATTCTGTAAACTTAGTCCTCAAACTTGTGAAAACACCCCAATGTTAACCTTTCCTTGCCATCATTAGCCTGTGGAATTGGCTGATGTGGCTGACGACTTTGTCCAACCTGTCCCTACATTTGCTAATATGGCACATTAAGCCACAATTGGATTCATAAAATCAGAGAAGATGGGGGGCCATATCACCGATTCAAGAAGAGGTACATAACCATCAACCAAAAAGCCAATTCTGTTGGGCCAGCGATGGGAAGGCAAGATTGGACCAGTGCAGGAAGGCAAGACAAGAGTAACATTAGGGACCAAGTTAAAATCTAATACTTTAACCTTATAAATATTATCATATCCAAATCAACAGCACCAGCAAGGGTAGCATTGTGCAGAGCCAAAATGCCATAGAACGGTCCATTTACTACAACAAACTGGATCCTTAACAATAAAGCAAAAAAAAAAAACTATTTTTTTCTTGGATAAGTAATTGCCTGAAGGGGAGAAACGAACTAGGGCTTCTGTTTCATGAGGCATGGTTTCCAACCGATTGAGCTATCTTGGGGTTAAAAACAGCTAAATTGAAGTGATATAAAGCATGGTAAAGCAATTGATGTGATAGGTAATACAGTGAAATCATTTTCTGATTCAATATAAAAGGTTATACATATCATACCTAGGATGTGTACGCCCAAGATCCCCATGGACAAACTCCTTGATATATGTTCCAGCCTGAATTCCAAATACCAGTATTAGTGTTTTCTGTTTGTCATATATGAACTCAGGAAATCAGTCTTTCATGCAACTAAGAGTGGTCAAACTCTTCATAAAACTCGTTGTGATCTGAGCCAAGTCCTTCTATTGTACATGCCATTTATAAAGCAGAAATAATATAGCTTAAGATTTTAATGGTATCTTCAGCTCTTTAAAAGCTTAAACACCCTTAAAGAATCCCCATCATTTCTTTTTAATTATAAACAGAACCATTAAAATCTAACATATCCTATTATAAATCAACAAAATTCAAGGCTCTGTTTGATAACCGTTTTCGCGTAGATACTGTTTGGGTTTGGGGTGCTGTATGCTTTGATCAGACAAATCTCATCATTTTCAAATTTTTGGTCAGGCGGAAAAAGATGATTTTGCCCTCACATAAAGAAACTTGAAAACACTCTCCTTCTCTCCCATTACAGAGATTGGAATATGATACAGACCCAGATCCAAAGGACGGAAGAGCATATCCGCCGAAGTAGTTGGTGAGGGCCTTGCCGCTGAGGTTGATGCGCTTGACGGCATAGTTGAGCTTGAATTTCTGGAACAGGGGGGCGGCGTGGGTGAAGGAGAAGCCGTAGTCGACCACCAGGCTGCACAAGGCCGCCTGTGAGCCGACATGGGGGTGGCGGCTGGCCTCGTAGAGATGGGCGAGGACGGGGGAGTCAGCAACGTAGAGGGATTTGAAGTTGAAGTCCTCAAAGACGAGCTCGTCGATGGCGCATTGGATGGAGGGTAGGGCGAAGAGGGGCTCGTTGGAGGTCCAGGTTGATGAGGTAGCCACGGTCAAGGGGGCGGTGGACGGCAATGAAGGTGAAGTCGAAGGAGGAGTCGTGGGAGGAGGAAGTGTAAGGGGTATTTCCGTAATTGTCCATTGTGGGTCTTTGTCTGTTCACCGACTTTTTTTAGAAAAAGACAAAAATAAACAGTACCTAAACTCTAAACAGTATCTACCCCAAACCCAAACCCCATTGTCAAACACCACCCAAATGTATATTGTATAACCAGAGATTGGGATTAAGGTTAAAATGGATCTGGTTAACCATAATTCATCGATTTGGTTAAAATCACAAATATAATGTCAGTATATTGGTATCAAAGTAAAATAAATTACACTACCTGGGTGCATAGATGCAAAAGAAAATACTGAGAACTTCCACCAATCCTCTCAATTTTCATCCTAAATTTTGAAAAGAAAGAGGAGATTTAGATATTCTGAATATAGCCAAAACAGCAGATCTTAAAAAAAGCTATGCTACATATTAGTAAGGCTCCAACCAATGTATTATCTTTTCACGTTCTAATGGACTTCGACGATGAAGCACCCTTATTGGGGTCCTCTGCAAAATTTTCTGTATGGAACAAAAGCAGATTACAAGTAACTTTTATGAGGAAAATAAGCTTTGTAAGGGTAGCCTTATCTAGAGTAATTCCAGTTGCGAAGAAACTAAGAAGAAAAGTTATGACAATGGATAGAAGTATCAAAAAAGCAGATAAAAAGATTCTCTTATTCAACAAGGACAGGTAAAACTGAATATTGCTAAAGGCTTCATATGTAAATTCAGAGACATCTTGATCATTAAATGTTCATAAGGACCTGTAGCAGTAGCTCTCTCACTTCGATTGCCCCATAGTACTTGAATATATACTTAAATATAGAGCAGATTGATGCCTTTCCAGACAGTGAGCAGAAGTCCTTATAAAAGTAACTTATGAAGATATGGCTGTGTCTATACACAGAAACAAGCAACTAATGCATCCTCTCTTTGGGTTTCCAGAATGAATAATGTCTTAACAATATTTATTGGAACTCCAGAATAGCAAGACATAATATCCCCATAATCAGCACGGTCTTGATATACTATATGATTTCCAAGGGAGAGAGGCATGTGTGCATTACCGGTTAGTACTAGCCCTTTCATTTGTTCCTATCTCCTACTTTGTTCCAGAGAATTAGTTGGTCAATTGACTGTACACATTGATGAACTCAATTAAGATGTTTGTACTACAGAACTGATGAACAGGACATGTAATTTCCTTAATTCCTACAGGATACTTTTCCCTTGGACTGCTTCATGCAAAATTCCATTGAAGTAGAGCATCACTAGGGGTATCATGTTCAAAATTTTAACACGATAAAAAGAAAAAGAGAAGATTTATAAAGATATGAAGATCGCAAACAACTCACCGTGTCCTTGAGTGAGGATATGGACTCCAAGTCTTCATCCTCGAGTGGACGCGATATCCACACTAGTGCAGCATATTGCTTCTGCTCGAGATACGTGACAGTAAAAATAAGAATCCAGGTCTAATTTTGTAAATGTATTTCAAAACATCATGCAAATAAACATACAGGTAAGAAAATATAGTGAACAATGAATTGGTATTATTTATATAAAATAAGATTATAAAAACACAAACCTGCTTCTCTGCTTCTCCTTCATGTATCAGGGTCCACCCTTCATTGCCTACAACTTTCAAATTTTTTACCCCAACCTGCATCCAAAGGGTACTCATAGTTATCACAATTTTTAATTATAATAATAAGTGACACATCAAATCGGCATTGAACTTACCAATTTATTTTCCAAGTCATTTATCTTTATTTCTATTTCTTTGACAAGTGCCTCAGATGGTATATGGCGGGCATTTTGTATCTCAACAAGGAAAGGCCTACCTGAACCCAACATTCGAACCTGAAAAGAGAAGTGCCGTTATTCAGGACTTCATTCATTTAGCTCAACATTAAGTAAGGAAAGCAGATCTTTACATCAATATCCTCTCTTCCAGCAGCATGAAACTTATGATTGTCACCTTTACACATAGGAAGGATGTTGCTACCTATTATCTCCTACATAAAAGCACATTACTCTTATCAGTTTTTCACACGTCACTCCATAAAAGCAACTCAATTAGAATATAACGGCCATGACAGAAAGAATAGATGGTACCTCAACAGATGCTTCTCCCATTCTTTCATCATCAATGATCCATCGTGTTTGACTCACATTTCTCGAGTACTGCAATAAAAAGAGTAATACAGTGACATTCTGTTGGTACTGCAGTACAAATACTAATAGCACGAATTGTAAGTTGCAACGTGTACACCTTTCATGTTCAATTAACCATCACATATTGCTTTTCCACTAAGAATAAACTTTCAAGTATCAAGTAGCATTGTAAAAAAAGATGTTCCACAATGTACTAATAGATATCATGATGTATGTGCCCATCTGTAATGTTCATGCAGGAACTTTTCTTGATGTGTAAATGAATCATAATGGATGATTCAGGATCATATCCACACACGAGGGCTTGCTAGCACAATATAGTCAATATATTCTCTTGCGGAGGTGTCTGCTTCCATGTAAGGAATGTGACCACATGATGTTTATGTAGGTGTTGGCCTCACTATTTAAATTAAAACATGTCATAACCACTCTTTAGACTTCTTTTGCTTTTTTCTTGGCCTATATTTAAGATTTGGATGACGTTAAGAACAAGTGCACCATGTAAAACCCCTTACAAACAGAAAGGGTCTTATTCCACCATTGTGGGGGTACTTTGATCTTATTGCTCTTCAACACTTTCAGTGGATGATGCAGTTGATCATTATCTCCGCAGCATGCAAAAAATGGGAACAATCCTTACACCTTCAGAGCATCTCTATGGTAAGCTACTTATTGACTAGTAATTTCACTACCCTTTGTAGTACATCAAATCCTTCTTCTCTTCTTTTCTTCCAAATTTAACCTCGTCAATATGCTTCTTATTATTGTAGAAGAAGTAACAAGGAAAGAAACTGTTTCCTTATTAAACTGAAAAGATTAGAAATCAAGCAACACAAACAATATTTGGAATATTGAATTGTAACGCATAAGATTTAGACATAGCCATGAGGTTAAAATTGATAGACTAGACATCAAACACACTAAAATCCCGCATATTTAATTGCTAAAATAAATATTCCTAAAGAGGAAACTAAATTCTTTATAGAAATTGTTTACCTTCATGTATCTCCCACCAAAGTAGATAGGTGTTCTGTGGCATAGAAGTACCAAGTGGCAGGCCTCATTGACCTAGACAATTAGATAACCCAAACAATGTCAGGACCATATTAAATCTAACAACCAACCAAAGCAAAATAGTCTAATATTTGATAGAACATAAATTAATCAGCACAACAACACAAACTGCAGCGACTTCAAATCCAGTTTGTGATTGAAATTAAAAACGCAACCCATTTATACTAACTTGTACAAAGAGTAAGACCACCCAGCACTTATCTCTTTCTTATTATGAAATCAAAATGATCATCTTTTAACCATTAATTTCAAACTGCCTTTGCCACATCATTCAGTACAGAATTAGAATGATACCAGCTGCTAAGAGAAGCATTCTCCTATTTCAGTCATAAATAGAAGCTAGTTCAATAACTAATTCATAAACTTGGTAGTCCTCAAAGTGTTAAGATCATTTATATATTGAGTTGGTAGAAAAACCATACCAAACACCAGCCTTCTAGTTAAGCTCTAGGCCAGGAGGAGCAAAATAATTACCTTCTCTAGTGGAAATTTAAAGCACTGAGAAGACCCATTATCTCGCAAACCATCGAAAGACCTTTCAATGGTCACATCAGCTAAACCAGAGTATTCAATGTCCCCAACCACACAATCATCAATAGAGTCTGCAATGTTTCCAGTGCCTATATCAATCAGCAAAGTCAATTCAGCATTTGAAGTCAAAGTATAATGCAAATAAATTAGTGATCAAAATGAATAAATTTGGACATTAGTCATAATTTTGGGACCTAATCTGGAATATATTAGCCAGAGGATTATAGTGTTCTTATGAATAATGAATATCCTAGCCACATACATACATACATATATATATATATATATATATATACCTTGAACCACAAATACAATAATTACAACAACTTGGAAGTTGGAACTCCACCTCCCTCCTACCATTCATCAGGCTTTAGCTTTAGCACTTAGAGCGACAAGCATAGAGATCACTGAATTCATTCATTAAACATCTCAAATTGAAAAAGAGATAGAAAGCATGTATCTTTCCCGATCATGGTTCTAATTCTCCACAAAATCTTCAGAATCAGATTATCTCCCAATACATAAATCCAAACCTGAAATCTAATTCTGACAGAATTTGTATAATTATATACCTTAATGTAGCAATTTTTTAAAGATAAATTATTATTGAGGATACTTAGGAAACATCTCAATCTTCAATCTTAGTTTCCCAATAAAATCAGAACATAAATTAGAACTACATGGACATGACATTAGATGGCTTTTAAACTTGAAAACAGAGGAACAACATTGAGTGATACAGAATTAAGGGGTTTTACTTCTGGCTTTCATAATGAACCAACAAGAACAATTGGAGTTGATATAAATCTTTACATGCCTGTATTTTTCCTCTTGCAACCCTGTGTGCTCACTGCAACACTCTGAACCATTTTTGATGCTTTAGAGTGAGTGTATGTCAACCGGATCCGGAAAGCGCTCATACCTGATTTACAATCCTGTGAAACTTTTAATTTTCATAATATATAAATGCAAAATACGAGAATTCAAAATATTCTCAACCCTTTCGAATCCTAGGAATTTTCAGTACAGGAAGTGAATCTTTACTCACCAACAATGCTTCAAGGGGTTGTGTCAAGTAGAATTTTAAGGCATCCTTTGCAGATATACATTGAGAAAGTGACCTCCCTTGAAACCAAAGTTCAGACCCATACTTGCTTTTCATGTACAACCTACAAAAATTGGAAATTGAAACGATTGTCACCAAGTCATAATAGTTATATTAATGGGCAGAAAAAACCCAGAAAATGTACCAAAACAGATATCAGTGTTACCAGGGGAAAATCATAGTGACAAGAACCCTCCATGAATATTAGAACATTTTCAGTCCTAAAGAACTTTAAAAGGTTGCTGACAAGCATAATAAGCATGATAAGACTTTCTTTTTTTCGATAGCAAAAAGGATTAACCCAAGTTTAAGCACCCCATCTTTTGAATTTGATAAGGACAGGTACCACTACTGACACGTGCTCGGGGTTTTAATTAGAGATTACACAGCTTCAGCATGTCAACAATTCTTACCAAAACAAGTGTTCGTTTTCAAGAATAAGTGGAGGTATGGACACTTCAAGGGAGAAGCTATCAATCTGATAGCCCTCTTGCTTTACCAGCTCAGAAATCACAACAGCCATATCATTAGCGCTTTTTTTCACCACCATTTCTTTGTCATCACAATACGTGAACTGCAAAATACCTAAACAAAGGGTGCAAAGCACGACCTCGACTTCCAATTCCTCAGCAGTGGGCCTTCTGCTCGAGTCTTCATGTTCTCTAAGAACTGAACTCAATATCGACGGTGAGAGCGAGGAGCAAGAATAAATATTATCTCGGGTCCCAAACAGCCGAAATATGCATCGGCAGCAAACCTACAATGCAACAAAATATCAAAAAATCGCACGAATCATTGAAATTTTCCTATAAAAGACATTTAATCTATTTCCACGTAACATCAACGGTAGATCCACTGGCATCAACAACACAATCTATCAATTCGGTTTTCGCAATTCTAGACATGAAAACCGACTGTGATCAATTTCACCGTGTAATTTCACATTCGTTAAGTTTCTATTGAGCATTGAAGCTATTACCTAGACAACGACATTAAGGGTTTCATAACCATATAATTATGCTCAATAATTGAATACTACATTATTTTTTCCTCTTCAAAGTAATCCAACCAAGCCTTTAAGAGTAGCTTCAAAGAAGGAAAACAAATTAAAAAATCGTTCAAGAAAACTCAGAAACCCTAAGAATCGTAAAAGAACGAACTCCGATGGACACCAAGTCCTTCACGATGTGTGAAGGCAAGCCTTGCAGGGCGTCGTGGAGAGCCCGCGCAATGTCATCGCCGGTGCTGTCTTGGGATTCCACTGTGGCGGAGATAACATGCGCTGGCTCAGGGTCGAGGCTAACCTGCGCCGTTTCGGTGTTGTTCGCCATTCCACTTTCACAACGGCTCTCTCGGAAGGCAATGGCGGCTGAGCTTAATTACTTGCAAGCTTAGTCGAGGAGAGTGGACGGGGAAGTCTTAGGTGTTATAACGGACCCCGAGCCACTTTTTCATACTGTACGTCCACGTGATCTGATCGTTTTCGTGTACTTTTTTCTTTTCTTAAGTCGTTCGATTAAGATTCTTGCAATTCTTAATAATTAAGCCATTTGTGGAACGAACGGCTGAAAAAGAGCAACATCATTAATTAATAATTATAAGAGAGGACCTAACGGATAATCGGCCACCTCAATGGGGAACACGATCCTCTCAATTTCAAATGAGATAATATTTATTTGAAATTATAGTAGTATTATTTTAACATTAAAGTTGAAGGACTAAATTTACAATATTATCCTTCATTTTATACTAAATGAATATTATATATTTCATTTGAAATTGAGAGGATCTTATTCTCCCCAATGGGTGGTAAACCACCCCTTATATTGGTTTGACCACTTTTAAAAAGGTTGTCAACTAATCATATATATATATATAAGCCGAATCACTCTAAAAAATGCCTTAATATTGCTACATGTGGCAATCCTTTTTATATTAATGTTGAACCAGTTTTTTAAAGCTTTATTTGTGAACCGGTTTTCTAACAAAAAATTGGTCATTAATTAGTGTCATTAATTGCATTAATTATATTTTAAAAGTTTTCTATATATAAATTATTCAATCAATTAAATATTATATTAATGTCTCAGTCAAATAAGGAAACAAATAGTAATCCAAAAGGGATCAGGATTCCCTCAAATTCTTTAAAAATTTGAGGCTCTCAAATTTTGAATCTTGACCGTTTATCTTGATTTTAATGGCAAAAAATAAAAGACTTTTCAGTTTTTACATTTAAAGTGAAAACACATTCTAATTTTTTAATTATTGAAAACTAAAAAACCTTTTGTTTTTTGCCATTAAAATCAAGATGAACGGTCAAGATTCAAAATTTGAGGGCCTCAAATTTTTAAAGAATTTGAGGGGATCCTGATCCATATATATATATCAATTTTGAGGTAATTAATTATATTTCAAGAATTTTTCACATATAAATTATTTAATAAATTAAGTATTATTAATGTTTCAGTCAAATAAGGAAACAAATAACATAAATCAAATTATTACGTTTAGTCAATTTAATATGCATATTAATATGTTTAGGATTCTCAAGAAAAAGAAGAAGTCATATATATATATATAGGGGTTTGCTAGGGGTTCTCCCTGTAGTGTTCTCCTGCGTTCTCCATGTCTTACGTAGAACACGATTTAAGAAAAAATAAAATTGTAATACCCTTTTTTTGCTAACTGATTAATTTTTATGAGTTAATAATTAGGTTCTAATACTTTAAAACTTGGTTTTGGATTCAAAACTAAAACCTAAGGGTGGAAGGTTAACCCTTTAGGGATGGTATCACCCAAAATGGATTTGATCATCCTAAATTTGGTGCTAATGACTCAATTTTGGTTCTAATACCTCACAAATTTGGTGCTAATACCTCAAATTTTGTGCTAATGCCTAAAAAAACAGGTGGTAAAGGCCACCACAATTTTATTTTTTCTTAAATCATGTTTTACGTAAGACTAGGAGAACGCTAGGAGAACCTACGGGGAGAACCCCTAGCATTTTCCTATATATATAGTCTCCAAGAGGTAACTCAATCGGCTGTGACTACACTTGATAAAGTGGATGTCACTAGTTCGAATCCCCCACCCCCCTATTGTGAGGACATGTAAATATATATATAAAATCGGTCATTAATTAATGTCATTAATTGCGTAAAAATGATGTGTTTAAATTATAGGGTTAAATGCATTTAAGGTACTTGTGCTTTAAGCCAAAATCAAACAGATACCTGAGTTTTTAAAAATATCACAATTGGTACCTGTGGTTAGCAAATAAACCCATTTGGTACTTTTGTTAAAATTCCGTTAGTTTTTTTTAACAGAGTGCCACATCACCTTACACGTGGCGTGGTACATGTGGTTTCAAAGTGCCACATGGCGTAGTACTTGAGTTTTTTGGTGCCAGGTCTTTTTTTTTTTATAAAAAAAAATAAAAACAAAAGCACAAAAAAAAAATAAAAACAAAAAAAAAAAAAAAAACAAAAAAGAAGGTAGATCTGGGGTTGCCGCCGCTCTGCTCACCTTCTTTCTCCTCTCCTCACCTCACTTTCTCCACCTCCCCATGCCCTCGTCTTTGATGTGACTTTGATTTCCTATGTCATTTCAGTAACTCAAGCCCTGCATATCCCTACCTACATCATCTTCACATCATCAACCAGGATGTTATCTTTCTTTTCCTACTTTCTCACCTTTGCATCCAATGCTACTCAGGATTCTGCTCAAATTCCAAGACTTATGCCAATACTCAGATCTTCAATCCCTCTCTTGCTTCAATTTGTTTGAAGGGCTTGAAGCAGAGTCACTGGAGGCTCTTAATGGCGGAAAAGTAATTCAGGGTTTGGCCCTAGGCCAAACGAACGACCACCCAGTTCTACTTTTTTTTCTTTTCTTTTTCTTTTTTTGGTTTTTCTTTCTTTTTTTTTTGTTTTTTGTTTTGATTTTATTTTAAAAGAAAAATATGATGTGGCACCAAAAAATCCAAGTAACACGCCACGTGGCACTTTGAAATCACATGTACCACGCTAAGTGTAAAGTGATGTGGCACTCTGTTAAAAAAACTAACGGAATTCTGACGGAAGTACCAAGTGAGTTTATTTACTAACCACAGGTACCATTTGTGATATTTTTGAAAACTTAGGTATCTGTTTGATTTTGGCTCAAAGCACAGGTACCTTAAATGCATTTAACCCTAAATTATAATAAAAAATCTCGCGCATAGCACCAATTATAAAAATTGAACCGGTTCATGTGTTTTAAGTGAAAAACATAATGTTTTGTATTTTGAAACTGTGTGTTTAATATTCCACTGGACTCTTATACCGACTTGGTCTCTATATATAACTCAACCATTCAAATCCCTTGAAAAAAAAAAAAAAACCTCAACCATTCAAATAGAATTTTCTCTGTTCTCTACCGTTTATCTTTGTATATCTATGTTTAGCAATATACTGTTATATAATCTTTAGTATTTTTTGTTTTTATTGAAATAGGCTCAATAGATTTTTTTATACAACTTTTTTAACCTATAATAAAAAATACGATGGAGATGTGATTTAAGTTTTGAAATTAAATTATAGGGAATGATGTCCCCGCACATTGCACGGGTTATGAGCTAGTTCTACTAACATAAGAATATTTTGTTCCACTATCTCACTATATTGACATGACAGTTTTTAACAATGGCTAATTTTATTAACTTAAAAATATTTTGTTTCACCATATCACTACGTTGATATAACAGTTTTTAACAAGGGCTAATTTAAGAATTGATTGACATTACTGACATGCAAGTAGGGTGAGATAATGATGGGATAAAAGTGTAATTTTTAACATTACTCTTTTTAATCATATGGAGCCCACGTACTCAAGATCTTAAACAGTCTAATCACCTGCTAGGACAAGTAAATCAATCAAAAATCTCACAATCACAGTCAGGCTGGCTGCAATTCGGATAGGGGATTGTAGCCAATCCCGATCCATTAGAGCATCCCTGACCAAAAAATCGTTTAAAGCATCCAAAAATGAAGATTATACAATCACACCAATAAATAACAATAAGTGCACGAACAGATCAAATACAAACATTATTTTCGAAGCCACTTGTGAAAGAGGATCAGAATTGAATTTTAAACACTAATTTAAGAGATGAGAAAGCTCATGACAAATGAGTACCTCTTATTATCAAAGGCTCTTTCTTGTATGCTATTATAAACAACAATATTAGGCTTTTATAGCCACTTACTGAACATGCCCTCTTTCGACAACAAAATCTAGAAAGTATTATTTTGACCACATGAAAATAGAATCAAATGTCTGGATGTTTGTTATGCACTAAACTAATTCACAATTCTGAAGTTAAACGATGGACATCCACATAGCCAGATAGCACAGCCAGGTTTCGTTCTTTCACCTTCACCTGATATATAACCCTGCAGATTTAAACAATGATCTCACTTTCCCATGCATTTAGATGGAAGACTCGTACAAGTTAATATTTGAATCCATCTGGTTACTAAAAGAACCAAAAAAAAAAAAAAAACATGTTCTCATGAATGGCACAAAAGAGGTTTTACCTTAAGCCTTCAAGCCACATTTCAGTGATCAAAGTTTCTCCAGGGTACACATGCAAAAGGAACCGCGCTGATATGTTTTTGATCAAGTTTGGGTCTCCCCGGCAGAGACATTTAATGATTGCCCTTACTGCAAACCCGAGTGTGCATAACCCATGCAATATTGGGCGTGAGAATCTAGACAAAATGTTAGAACGAAAGAAGTTAGGTAAACACAATACTTCAGGGTTCATTTGGATAATTCGCAAGACAATAAAGCCAACTCCATGTCATGTAATGCAGCCATGACCACAAAATGATGGCGAGCCGCACTAGAAAGTCATTTTGTAAATCCCACTAAAACCCTCAAGTATTCAATAGAAACAAGTTCATTCAAATGCCATGCGGATACATAATTTCTCCAATCACACTCTTTAATGATCAGGAAGACAAAATTGGATTCGAACAAGTGAATAATGATCCTAATTTGTACAGATATAGACCTATATGTTTCAATAAGTTATAAATGTAGACTACTAGTTGACTGAATAATATGCTCCCTGGAGTGGCTGAGACCAACTTCGCAGGTTTGATTTATGTGATTGGAGATTGAAGTCCAGCTAGATTTTCTGGCTAATAAAGATAACTAATATTTAGTTGTTAATTTGTTTTCTTCGAAGTCCAAACACAGCCAAAAAAACAAAAACAAGATCATTATGGTGGGTGCACAAACCAGATCCCAATTGAAACCAAAACTTGAATAAAATATCAGTTATGCAATTAAGGGGACTATGGAAGTACCAACCCTGCAATTTCCGCAACCATAGGATCTGAATGCAAAGGATTACAGTCACCAGTGAGCCTATACAGCAATGCCTGCAGAACAACACTAAAATAGCATTATTATTTAAATCTCTCTCCACATTCAGAATAATGAATTTGACAAAATTTATATATAAACTAAAACAAAACAGGCATTAATAATCAGCCATTATGCAGCTCTAGTTCCAGCAACAATGAAATAAATGATACATGCCTGAGATGGTTGGGTACAATCCTCAAACACCGTAAATGGTTGACTTTTTGGGATTTTCACAGCTGAAACCTTATCGGTTGAATAGTTTGAGTAGGAATATGGCTCAGATGATTTTGAGAAGCCACCAGCACCCCGCAGAAAGAAAGTCATCCTGCAAAGAAATATTCTAGCTGAGTCACTTGCACAAAAGAGTTGACTGAGGTTTAAAGAGAACTTACCGGTTCATGCATAATAATTCACCAGACTCTTTCTCATAGCTTTTTGTCTCGATCTCAAGAATTGCTGCTTTACCTAAACAAAATTAAAACAAGGAAGAAGTCCCTATATCACTACTTATGAAACCACCACTACATTCTTTAACCAAAATAAGAGAGGGGAAAAAGAGAAGCTACAAAAAGTATCAGCCATTTTCTCAAGCACACCTTTATTTTTTTTTGATAAGTCAATAGAATTTATAACAAAAAGCGCAAATTTAAAGGGGCGCCACCCAATTATACAAAGAATATAACTAAGAGCGCCTAAGTGTACCCAAAGAAGACCCAGGCTCACAAAGAGCACCCACACGAACCAAGAACAACAACCCATAGCAACACCCTACGAACAACCCACAACATCAAACCTAACAACCCCTGCAAACCCAACAAATCCTCAACAAAACCCACAAAATCAAACCCATCAAAACCCCAAACAACCCTAACCAAACACCTCACAACCCTAACCCGATCCTTGTCCCCGAAATAGACGGAACATGCAGTCAAAATCCGATGCTCTAGCTCTCTACGAGTGATTCTATACAACTGAATGGCTTCCCTCCTTGGAGTGGTCTTGAAACCAAAAAGCCTTTTAGCAAGACCAGCGTACGTGGGAGCGTCCTCTAAAACCGGAGGGAAAAGGAAAACTTTCCCTCGCCCAACAGGGACAACCGGGGAAGTGATACTACCAGCCCCAGCAGTGGCCGTCGGAGTAACTGCAGGATCCCCAGCCACCGCCTCCGGAGGACCAACCTTAAGGCTTGCCGCAACAGAAAGCACAAAACTTCTAACCACGGTCTCTCTGTTAGCGTCCCGTATCCCTGCCTCCAGCTTCGCCTTCAACTTCGGGAGCTCCATAGGACAGACCGGAGGGGGAGCACCCTCGTTCTTCATCCGTGTTCCCTCCTCAAAATAGTCAATGGCAGCGAGCAGCTCCTTGCTCCGAGTACCATCCCTCAACCACCCAAGAAACCAAGCCTGAGATTTAGTCAAACCATTGACCAAAAGCTGAGCCTTGGAAACAGCCAGATCAGAAACTGAATCGGACCCATCTCTGAGAACGACGGGACCTGAAGGCACGATCTGAGTGGAACCCACCGGGAACGGGGTCAAGCTCGTCGCCGGCGTTGTATGGGAGCAACCCAACAGGACAGAGTCCGCGTTGATCATCGCCGGCGAACTTAGGGCGGCCTCCGGCGCCACCAGAATCGTAGAATGCACGACCGGCGACGCCAAGGCGATCGACTCCGTCGAAGACATGCTCATATCCGGCGACGCCAAGCGAACTCCGGCGACAACCTGAACATCGCACCCTTATCCGGAACCGAAACCAGAGCTGGATCCATCTCCGGTGTGACCTCTTCTAAATCCGAAGATAACTCCCCTGATGAGCACAACTCAGAGGACCCAGATGGACTTGCCGAGACCGGCACCTTCTCCGAAGCCTTTGCCTTGACCGGCTCTATCGCACTCACCAGTTCATCGCAACTCAGAACACCCAAAACCGGATCCGTAGCCCTGTCGTCACCAGCCTTGGGCTTAGCCCGTGATTTGGGCCTTAAAACAAGCCCACTAGACATCCTCTTGTGCTTACGCCTCCCAACAAGAATCTTGGGCTTCAGGCCCAACCGAGACAAGGCCTGGACCATTCTTCTCCTTATATCCCTGGAAGTAGGGGTGTTCAAGCGGTTATAACCGGCGGTTATTTGCAATAACCGCAACCGCCTCCGCTTTAGGCGGTTATCGGATTTTCAATAACCGCAACCGCCTCCGCCTAGGCGGTTAGCGGTTATTTTATAACCGGCGGTTAGCGGTTATTCAAACCGCTAACAAGCGGTTATAACCGTTTTTTTAAACGTTTTTTTTTTAAATGGGCCTTTGGACTTTTTTTATATTTTGGGCCTTCATTTTTCATATTTTTTGGGTTTATTTTACACTACAAACCACTCACTGAAAGTCTGAAACCAAGATCAAAACATACTACAACCAAAACCTAACGAGTGAGAGTCTGAGAGACGAAAGTGAGGCAGAGACGGAGACGAGTGAGAGAGGGGTTGTGGCTTCGGTACAACTCAAAGTTAAGATAAAACCTAACGAGTGAGACTTTGTAAGAGAGAGGCTGTAGCTTGTGTGAAATGTGAATGTCTGGGAGAACAAGATAGAATTTCATCTTATAGACTTATATAATATATAACGAGTGAGAGAGGGGATGTGGCGTCGTTTTGGTGTTAAACACCAAGATGACTCTATTTTGTTTTGTTTCTTTTTTATATTTAATTAATATATATTTATATAATTATATATAAATAAAAGCGGTTAGCGGTTATAACCGCTTTTTCATACCCCTAAAACCGCTAACCGCAACCGCCCTAGGCGGTTAGCGGTTTTTAATAACCGCTTTACAAAGCGGTTAACGGTTAGCGGTTATAAAAAAGCGGTTATAAGCGGTTAGCGGTTGGTGAGGCGGTTATAACCGTTCCGCTTGAACACCCCTACCTGGAAGCCTTAATCTTCAGGCCCAACCCAAAAAAGAGAATCCGGTCCACCTCAGTCCTCAACTTGGCTAAAAACTCCATAACCAGGCTCCTCATCACCTCTGTCAGTCTTGCTCCGCCACCCATCGGAATCCAACTCCCCAAGACAAGCCGAATCTTCCACGCCAGGCGATTTCATAGCTCCCAAGGGCGCGGCAAGCACCTCCGCATAGGAAGGTTGGCTAACTTTCTCTCCGGCATTAGAAACCGCCGGCAGAACCTTCATGTCGAGATGCGTCGTCAAGGGACGAAGTTCCTCCGCGAATCTTCGCCAGCCCCAGCCTCCACGGCCTTCAGGGAACCTGATTACCCCTTTCCGACCGCCCTCGACAAAAACCGCCGCCTTTAAAAAGCACCCAGCCCTGTTTCTACCCAATCGGACCTTCAAGACTCTTACCTCATCACAGATCGAACTAGTGAAGTCCTCTCTCCTCTGGGTCTCGAGCGCCTCTTCCACCGTGTCTGCTAACCAGACCGAAGCCTTGACCCCCAGCAAAATAAACCCCCTAAAACCTTTACGCCTTTGCTCCAATCGAAGCACCGGCTTGCCGGAGACCACCGAAAAAGAGAAAGCCTTAGCTTCCACAGAGAACCGGCGCTCCATCGGATACACGAGTGCCTCACACGAATCAGAGAGCAGCTTCTAGCGGGACGCGTCCATAGGCGCCACCGCTAGAAGAGGGAACCCTACCTTCAGCCCAAAAATGTGAGATAGTACAATTCAACCCTACCTTACCTTCAACCCTACCTTCACCTTTATTTCTCAACTTCATATAGAAGAATTCTGATTAATAGAACAAGGGCATATTTAAGATAGCCAACTCCTTAGTCATACAAAACACAAGCGCACGTGCACTTGTGTTTTGTCATTATGCACACACAAATGTGTGTATAATATATATATGAAAAACACAGAAACTTGCTAAATTAGTAATGTTTCCGCTAACAAATACAGACCTTTATCATGCAATCCTGCAAGACTGACTTTATTGTATATCTGCATCAACAATATAGTAACATACGAAATTCAATATAATCTTAAGGAAACAACTGGAAAAGAACTAAAAAAAAAAAACATATAGAAGATTTTACACTTTATCGCAGACAGCTAATGAAAGAAGAGAAGCTATCAATATTGTGTGTGGACACATGTCACACATTATCTAGACCCAACAGGAACGAGAGAGGCTTGATTTCCACCAAATTCTAGAGTTGGATCACAGGGGACCAGGCAGAAGGAAGCCAAAAGTATTACACATTCAGGAATATTATGAAGCATCATTAACAGCTTCGGGTCAGAAATCATACACAAGCACTTGAAGGAAATGGCTTGTGTAATTCTATGTATTGCTGTCCATGCAGTAGAAGACGTGGATCAAATCTGGTAGCAAGGAAAAACCAGAAATGTCCATTAGTTTTTCCTCCACGTACCAAAAACGCTAGAATCTATATATACAAGGAGAATACTGAATCACTCAAAAAGAGCATTTTCCATATGGAACATGTAAGGCAAAACCTTCCAATTTCTCAGATGCAATTAGTACTTACTGCAACCCTGGCAGATCCAAACGATTTCCATTCCAAAATAGAGCAGCAAATGTTGGCAAGACCTACAAAGAAAGAAATATATCATAGCTATATAATAACCAACAACATGCTAAGTGTCCGTTCGGTTGATTAAAAATACACATAATTGTTTTAAAACGGACTCCCAAACAAAACATTATTTGGGATTTTGTTTAAAAAAGGGCGTTTGGCCTACGAAATCCTGGGCCAACCACACTCTTCATAACCTAGTAACAAAATCAATCTATGATAATCGTGATAATAACAATTTCATAGGAAAATAACTAGAAAGCACTAATTTATTTCAATAGTGGATAAATTAACAATACCTGAACAAATTGTTGCCCACCTTCATTGTAAACATACTTAAGCTCGTCGACATCAAGGGCGTCCCGTGCGCACGCTCCAACGCCTAAGGCATAGAGCACTACATCTCTGATCACAATAAATATACCATTCATTAACATGCCAACGCAAAGAAATGATAAAAACATCAGAAACGCTTAGAACTGTTCCAGTTGAACTTCACCTTTCGGTGTAGGTGTATGTCGTCTGAGGTACATCGATCCCGCGTGTGCAACAAAGTAGGAAAGAACTACTAAGCAACAAAACAAACAAACAATCTTCAAGAAAACCAAACCAATTCAGAGTGATCGAGAAGAGAGATACCTCAGGGAATTTGTAAGAACGAATTAGGTCGGGATCAAATTCTGAAGCGTCCGCCATCAGTGGTCGTGAATGATAGTGCTTAATTCCTCCCAAGCGCTGTAAAAGCAAATATATCCAGACCGAATTTGAGTTATCGGATTCCCAGAAACTATAAATAATAAAAAAAGTACTCCTGTCGGGTTGGATAGAGAAGTTGACGGTGTTGGAGTTGACTTGGATTTCCTAAATGAGCAAAAATCTAGAAAGCCAATGATTGAGTTTGAGAAATAGAAATTTTAAATCAAAAGGAATTTTTGAGCAAAAATTTTATTTTTAAGTTTTTTTAAAAGTACTTTTTAATCAGTTTTAGGCTTTTTAAACTCTTAAAAGTGCTTTTAATTTTTTTACTAAACGACTACTTTTTTCTTCAAATGGGCTTTTTGAGTATTAAAAACACTTTTTGACCTTCTAAATACAATCCAAAACATGCCCTAAATGATTATCAAATTGAGTTTATATACCCCAAAGGATTAAATGGTTAGCAATTTGAATTTCTTTAATTGGTTTGGCCACTTTGTCAACTAATTCCATTAAACCGAGAATATTTTGTTTTTGTTCCACTATCTCACTATGTTGATATGATAGTTTTTAACCAGGGTTAATTTAAGAATTGATAGGTACTATTGACATGTAAGTAGGATGAGATAATAATAGAATAAAAACATAATTTTAACATTACTCCTTTTGATCATATGGAGCCCACAAACTCAAGGTGTTAAACAATCTAATCACCTGCTCAAACAAGTAAATCAATCAAAAATCTCACAATCACACCAATAAGGGCATGAACAGATCAAATACAAACATTATTTTTGTAGCCACTTGTGAAAGTGGATCAGAATTGAATTTTAAACACTAATTTTAAGTGATGAGAAAGCTCATGACAAATGAGTACCCTCTTACTATCAAAGGCTCTTTCTTGTATGCTATTATAAACAACAATATTAGGCTTTTATAGCCACTTACTGAACACGCCCTTTTTCGACAACAAAATCCAGAAAGTATTATTTTGACCACATGAAAATAGAATCAAAGGTCTGGATCTTTATTATGCACTAAACTAATTCACAATGCTGAAGTTAAACGATGGACATCCACATAGCCAGATAGCACAGCACGGTTTCGTTCTTTCACCTTCACCTGATATAAAACCCTGCAAATTTAAACAATGATCTCACTTTCCCATGCATTTAGATGGAAGACTCATAGAAGTTAGGGGAAAATTCAGTTTTAAACCCTAAAGTTTAAGTGGTTTTTCAATTTTAACCCCAAAGTTTAAAAATTTGCAATCTACCCTCCTGAAGTTTCAAAAACTTGCAATGTTAACCCCCCGTTAGTTTTTTCCGTTAAAAGGGACATAAATTTTTTTTTTTAAAAAAAAAAAAGCCTAAGGGCAGTTTCGTCATTTCATAGTTTTCCGTCCAATTTGACGGAAAAAAACTAACGCGAGGTTAAAATTGTCAATTTTTGAAACTTCAGGGGGGGTGTATTGCCACTTTTTAAACTTTGGGGTTAAAAGTGAAAAACCACTGAAACTTTAGGGGTTAAAACTGAATTTTCCCCTAGAAGTTAATATTTGAATCCATCTGGTTACCAAAAAAAAAAAACCATGTTCTCATGAATGGCACAAAAAAGGTTCTACCTTAAGCCTTCAAGCCACATTTCAGTGATCAAAGTTTCTCCAGGGTACACATGCAAAAGGAACCGTGCTGATATGTTTTTGATCAAGTTTGGGTCTCCTCGGCAGAGACATTTAATGATTGCCCTTACTGCAAACCCGAGTGTGCATAACCCATGCAATATTGGGCGTGAGAATCTAGACAAAATGTTAGAACGAAAGAAGTTAGGTAAACACAATACATCAGGGTTCATTTGGATAATTCGCATGACAATAAAGCCAACTCCATGCCATGTAATGCAGCCATGACCACAAAATGATGGTGAACCGTAATAGAAAGTCATTTCGTAAATCCCACTAAAACCCTCAAGTATTCAATAGAAACAAGTTCATTCAAATACCATGCGGATACATAATTTCTCCAATCACACTCTTTAATGATCAGGAAGACAAAATTGGATTTGAACAAGCAAATAATGATCCTAACTCCTACAGGTATTGACCTATATGTTTCAAGAAGTTACAAATGTAGACTACTAGTTGACTGCATAATATGCTCCCTGGCGTGGTTGAGACCAACTTCGCAGGTTTGATTCATGTGATTGAACATTGAAGTCCAGCTAGATTTTCTGGCTAATAAAGATTTTTTTTTGGATAAGTAACATTGTCCATAAAATATATATTTTTTAAAAACAATATCAGATGAATAATATTTAGTTGTTAATTTGTTTTCTTTGAAGTCCAAACACAGCCAAAAAGACAAAAACAAGATCATTATGGTGGGTGCACAAACCAGAGCCCAATTGAAACCAAAACTTGAATAAAAGATCAGTTATGCAATTAAGGGGACTATGGAAATACCAACCCTGCAATTTTAGCAACCATAGGATCTGAATGCAAAGGATTATAGTCACCAGCAAGCCTATACAGCAATGCCTGCAGAACAACACTAAAATAGCATTATTATTTAAATCTCTCTCTCCACATTCAGAATAATGAATTTGACAAAATTTATAGCATATAAACTAAAACAAAACCATGGCATTAATAATCAGCCATTATGCAGCTCCAGTTCCAGCAATAATGAAATAAATGATACATGCCTGAGATGGTTGGGTACAATCCTCAAACACCGCAAATGGTTGACTTTTTGGGATTTTCACAGCTGAAACCTTGTCGGATGAATAGTTTGAGTAGGAATATGGCTTAGATGATTTTGAGAAGCCACCAGCACCCCGCAGAAAGACAGTCATCCTGCAAAGAAATATTCTAGCTGAGTCACTTGCACAGAAGAGTTGACCAAGGTTTAAAGAGAACTTACCGGTTCATGCATAATAATTCACCAGACTCTTTCTCATAGCTTTTTGTCTCGATCTCAAGAATAGCTGCTTTACCTAAACAAAATTAAAACAAGGAAGAAGTCCCTATATCACTACTTATGAAACCACCAATACACTCTTTAATCAAAATCAGAGGGGGGGAAAAAGAGAAGCTACAAAAAGTATCAGCCATTTTCTCAAGCACGCCTTTATTTCTCAGCTTCATATAGAAGAATTCTGATTAATAGAACAAGTGCATATTTAAGATGGCCATTTCCTTAGTCATACAAAACACAAGCGCGCATGCATACACACAAATGTGTGTATAATATATATATATAAAACACAGAAACTTGCTAATTTAGTAATGTTTCCGCTAACAAATACAGACCTTTATCATGCAATCCTGCAAGACTGACTTTATTGTATATCTGCATCAACAATATAGTAACATACGAAATTCAATATAATCTTAAGGAAACAACTGGAAAAGAACTAAAATAACAAAATAAAATAAAATAAACCCATAGAAGATTTTACACTTCATAGCAGACAGCTAATAAAAGAAGAGAAGCAATCAACATTGTGTGTGGACACATGTCACACATTATCTAGACCCAACAGGAACGAGAGAGGCTTGATTTCCACCAAATTCTAGAGTTGGATCACAGGGGACCAGGCAGAAGGAAGCCAAAAGTATTACACATTCAAGAATATTATGAAGCATCATTAACAGCTTCGGGTCAGAAATCATACACAAGCACTTGAAGGAAATGGCTTGTGTAATTCTATGTATTGCTGTCCATGCAGTAGAAGACGGGGATCAAATCTGGTAGCAAGGAAAAACCAGAAATGTCCATTAGTTTTTCCTCCACGTACCAAAAACGCTAGAAACTATACAAGGAGAATACTGAATCACTCAAAAAGAGCATTTTCCATATGAAACAACATGTAAGGCAAAACCTTCCAATTTCTCAGATGCAATTAGTACTTACTGCAACCCTGGCAGATCAATAAGATTTCCGTTCGAAAATAGAGCAGCAAATGTTGGCAAGACCTACAAAGAAAGATATATATCAATATATCGTAGCTATATGATAACCAACAACATGCTAATTGCTAAGTGTCTGTTCGGTTTGGCGGTTTCAATTGTATGGTTTTAAAAAATAATAATTTCAAAACGTAGTTATTAAAAATGTAAAATTTCAAAATATGATAAAATCGCAGTTCAGAAACCACACTCTTCATAACTTAGCAACAAAATCAATCAATGATAATCGTGATAATAACAATTTCATAGGAAAATAACTAGAAAGCACTAGTTTATTTCAATAGTGGATAAATTAACAATACCTGAACAAATTGTTGCCCACCTTCACTGTAAACATACTTAAGCTCGTCGACATCAAGGGCGTCCCGTGCGCACGCTCCAACGCCTAAGGCATAGAGCACTACATCTCTGATCACAAGAAATATACCATTCATTAACATGCCAACGCAAAGAAATGATAAAAACATCAGAAACGCTTAGAACTGTTACAGATGAACTTCACCTTTCGGTGTAGGTGTATGTCGTCTGAGGTACATCGATCCCGCGTGTGCAACAAAGTAGGAAAGAAATATTAAGCAATAAAACAAACAAACAATCTTCAAGAAAACCAAACTAATTCAGAGTGATCGAGAAGAGAGATACCTCAGGGAATTTGTAAGAACGAATTAGGTCGGGATCGAATTCTGAAGTGTCCGCCATCAGTGGCCGTGAATGATAGTGCTTAATTCCTCCCAAGCGCTGTAAAAGCAATATATCCAGACCGAATTTGAGTTATCGGATTCCCAAAAACTATAAATAATAAAAAAAGTACTCCTGTCGGGTTGGATAGAGAAGTTGACGGAACGACCCTCGAGGTTGTCTTCTTTTTTTTTTTTTTTCTTTTTTATTATTATTATTATTATTTTTTATGCATAACTCTCGAGGTTGTCTTGTGGCAAGACAAAGTCTAACTTCTATTTAATTACTTGGTTTTTTTCTTCTAATAAGTAAAAGGATCCGGTCCTCTGGAGCTCATTTTGGTTTTTTATCCAAAATGTGAATGCCTTTTTCTTGGGGATCGGAAATTCGGAATTCCCAACAATTGAAGATTTTTTTTTTTTACCTTACTTTTACTTTACAGTTAGTGTTATTAATTGTATTTGTTGGGACAGTTGGGTCAGATGAGCCCTCAACTCAATTAAGAGGCTCTCTCTTGGGACCCTCTAAATTATTTTTTCAGCCCCTCATTTTTTGTCAGAGATTGCATTTGTTTTGAAAAATAATAAAAATCATTATTCATCCATATGAAACAGTCCAAAAATTCAATAATAAATCTATTAAATTTGTAAAAAAAAATTGATTGAAAAAAAATTAAGAAAATGATATGTAATATGATTTTTTATTTTTTTTTATCTACTAGTTAATGTAAATCAAATGATCAGACTAGGCGGCCTGATCATGACCTTATATTCTAGCTTAACATATGCATCGAAGCTGCCCGACCTTGTCCCCTTGTTGGGTTTGAATAATGGATTGAAGCTCAAGCCAGTGTTGCCCCGTAAAATTATTCATTTGATCAATTTCTATTAGATGAATTACGCTTTTTAAAAAAGATTTCTTACAAATTCGCTCCAAAAAAATAAAAATTCATTACACATTAGAGTGATAGTTTATGTGGCACTTAATCTTAACACATTATTGTGCTCGAACAATGTCTATTTGATATTTGAGATTTAAGTAGCTATCTAGTATCTAATACTGCATCTCAATTTCTATTTCGTGTTTGCACCTTGATTTTAGTGTTCAAGTTTATTGAAGCCGAGAGCTAGACACCCCTGAACATTGAGCTTCTTAGGCACTCCTTTGGCCTTCTTATAAAGCCAACATGTCCCTCAAAGCCAAGCTAATGTTTGCCCAAGTAGAGAGAGCAGAAGCAGCAGAAGCAGGGCAGTCACTTGTAAAGGTAATGGAAAAAGCTTTTTGGGGCGGGATTAAGGTGTAGAAAGACCAACCATGGAACAGCCTTACGAATAAACGAAGGCAAGGAGAATTACAGCAAGCATCAGAAAGGTTTGAAAAAATTCCACAGGCTTCAAAAGATTCCAACATATTTAAGACGGCTAAAACACATTAGCAGAGGCATGCATAACATTGTCTCTTAAGATGTTGGATTCTCATACACAGGACTCAGGAGCCCCATTTCAATAGCCCTTCTCAGAAAGGGAATTACATCAAAATTGCACATCTAACTGCCATTAGCTTAAGAAAGCAATAGAAAGGAGAAATTCACCGACAAAACGAAAACATCCCAGATGATTGGCCTCTTCCAACAATTCCCTCAAACCCTGCAAACAAAAAAGAAAAAAGGCCAAAAGAAAACCAGGCCGTATTGCAAACCAGTTTTTCCACAACTGTGTCCCATCCATCATAGCAATACAATACTCAAATCACAGAAGGCAGTGTATTACAACAGATGTCCTTAATTAGCCAAATCACCCACTGGATCTTCACATTCTGTCTTCTCTCTTCCGAGGAGCACACGTGATGATTTCATCAACTCTGAGAATCATCTCAGCAGCTTCAGTAGCAGAGAGCAATACGGCCTGCTTGACTTTGAATGCTTCAGAGATTCCTAGCTGTACCATATCTCCTACCTGTCATGACATCAATTGCCACCGGGAGTTAAAAATTAAAGAAGCAACTTCATAGACAAGCAAGAAACGTGGGCCAAAACCATGGTGTACTAATTACATCAGAAATCAAATTTCGTAGATCAGAGGCAATTCCAGTCAAGGACAAATTGAAGTTCACTCTAAAATTACCAACTATTGGATCTATTACTAAAGAAAGTAACTGCTAGAATCTCAATCAGTCTCTCAGTCTTATATGTAATCTTCCATTTAGAAAAAGAAACGAAAAAAGTGGAGTTAGAGAACCCTTGCAGCCAGTCTCACAATATATCCTAATGACTAGTATGGCACTGTCCCAAAAAAGAAAAGAGAAGAAAATAATAGAAAACCCTGAATAGCAAGTAATGAATAGTGCCCCTCGTGAATCAATCAATAGTGCATAATGTACATTACTTTCCATGCTAGACCATATTAAAACGTTATACCAGACAGGCACCAGATACAATCCTAATAAAAATTTCCATTTTAGATACTCACAGATCCAGAGATGACATCAATCCCAGCAGTGCATCCCTCTTTGTGGTGCTCTGCACGGAGCTGAGCAACCAACTCAGCACTGTCCAAACCAGCATTGTCAGCGATGATTGTTGGAATGGCCACAAGTGCCCGTGAAAAAGCTTCGATAGCATGAGACCTCTTCCCAGGAGTCTTCCGTGCCAGCTCATCCACATCCTTTGCCATCACCATCTCAGGCCACCCACCTCCAAGCAAAACCCTACTATCATTGACAGTCTGAGACAGAACACACAAGGCATCGTGCAGAGACCTTTCAGCCTCGTCAAGCACATGGTGGCTGCAAAACAGGATATATTATTCATTAACTAAATCAAAGGATCAGCAATCTCAGCAACTATGTCATAACAAAATTTAATCTATCATACGCCAAAGAAAAACAAAATAACAAGGTTGATGGAGAAAACAATCATGTGAATGCTAGACTATCTATACCAAGTCTCGTACACGGTCAGGATAAAGGAAGATCTACCAATACAGAAGCAGGGGGTATATCTGCCTCACAAACCATTAGCCTGAGTAAAGAATAGCTGGACCAGAAGCAGAAGCAGGGTGTATATCTGCCTCACAAACCATTGGCCCAAGTAAAGAATAGCTAGACCAGTGGCAAACACTAATAAAAGCATGCATGTGTTCTATTCGCTTCATGGTGAAGTCATGGAAAACATGACCCAACTTTAAAGACCAACTGCTTGCAGCCTAAATCCCTCCTACCAAACACCCATTTCCTGGTAGTTCTGCCAGAATTGAATACACAACAGGCCACTCTAATGAAGGACTTTCTCAAAAGTATATGGTTTTAACTTTGATAACAAAGTTCCAGACTTAAAAAGCAGGGTAGGTAAATGAATGCTGTAAATATTTGTACAATAATTCAACCCAGTGACTGAAGTATTGCATTCCATATAATGTCCAAGTCTCACCAGAAAAACATGCACAGACACTGAAACAACTTTTGACAACATAGCCGCATAATCAAAATGCGAACCACACAATTCAAATAACATACCTTGCACCTCTAAGTACTATTGTGCATGCCTGACCCAATTCAACACCAGAAAAGTGGATCAACTTGTCCTCGCCAATCATGATTTCCTCGATGAGCTTGCAATGCCCAAGCTTGACTGATTCTGGATTGTCAAAAGTTGATGCAATTTCCCCACCAGTAACTAAAGCAAGGCGCTCAATCCCATCAAAATCTGCATGCTCAATAGCGAGTATACCCGCATCTGCAAAGAGTTCTTCAGGAAAATTATAAATCAACTGTCTGTTGACAAAGCAGTTGATGCCATGAGCTATAATCTTTTGCACTTTTTCTCTCATCTTCTCCTTCTCAGCCACTTCAATCTCGGCAACCTTAGCCATTGAATCAACACGGACACGCGCCCCATAGATCTTCACTTTATCTGTGTCCATTGCAGTGTTTGCCACCAAAATCTTTGCATTTTCTATGCGTTTCGGTTGTCCAATACCAATTTTCTTGTCAAGAATAAACCTGAAAAAGCATACAACTCCCATTCAGAACAAACATTTCAAGGGAAAACCTACAACATATCATCAAGAAGAAATGATACAAGGAAGTAACTCATCCTCCTATAAAGAGGTAGAACATATAATTAGTTGATTAACAAGAGAACAATGGATCTAACATAAAGTGTAGCAACTTCCCTTTAAAAACAAAAGAAAAAAAGATATTTGCAGAACTTCCACCTCACTAAAAGGTATATACGACCCTGTGTTAGCCCTAAAATAAGGAAATTTATGCCAATTGTCTAGCAAAGGCAAAGTATGTCTATTTATCTCAGTACAGACTATAATTACAATATGAAAAGCTTGAAAGTTTAGATGCCTCACCCTTCATCCAAAAAGGAATCTTTTAGTGATCCTCCAGGCTTCTTAATAATTTGGATGGACTCTAAGTTTGTGCTACCCTGCCATTTCCAACAGCACTATCAGAAAGAATAATAATAATAATTAAAAAAAAAAAAAGAAGAAGAAGACAAAACCACTATTTTGTGACCAGATAATCAAAAGAACTCAGAGTATAAAACATAATCACAACATGGCTAAAAACTCAAATCAAGGATCTTTCAAAAAACTGATGACTCGCATCACATAAGTAGAGCTATTCCCTACTACAAAAGCCTCATAATTACCTTTAGCCTCATAACAGCATCTACAGCCAGTTTCGCAAAATGTTCCTTGTCCTGAGAGAGAATCTTGGAACTCAAAGTAGTCATTGCTATCTTCATCAAGTCAAACTTGAATTTCTCTGCATAATCCAGTACTGACATGTATTAAGCATACAATTATGAAAGGAAAGGTGCAGAAACTAAAGGCCTGATCACACAAGTTAGAAATTCTAATCCCTGTTTAGAGTGCCATATTTAAACATCTAGTTTAGTTTGTAAGCAACCATCATCGTCCAGAACAGTTCATATTATCAAAAAGTTCTCAATAAAAACAAAATGTTGATTCATGGAAACAGGAGAACTAATAAAGCAGTTCCCACAATAAAGAAACCATTGGAACAAAAACAAAATGATATAAAAAGTGAATATAGAAAAATAAACAGTACCTGGATCCTCTTTATTATCCATGACTTTCTGCAACAAAGCATTGAGCGCACATTCTGCTGCCATTCGGTAACCTAAATAAGAAAATACATTATTAGAAACTATGGTATTGGGCATACTTATTATGATAAGAACAAATTAAGAAATGGAAAAATGTCTGCAAAAGGGTTCAATATAGAAACAGAAGTTGAGACAAAAGAATAATTCTAATTGAGAGAGAGACAGAGAGAGAGAAAGAGAATGATATATCGGCCTGGCAGCATTTGTTTTACAGCTAGCAGCAGAGTGAAGTAACTTACAAAATATTCTCCAAATATAACATTTTTTACGCTTTTGAAAGATAAACTGGAAAGCAAGTCAGACTATAGAATGAAGGCATGCCTCAATTGTCCCAGACCTGATATGATTGTCATTGGGTGTATCTTTGCTGCAACAAGCTTTTCGGCCTCCCTTAAGAGTTCCCCAGCCAAAACAACAACAGAAGTTGTCCCATCACCAACTTCATCATCTTGAACTTTTGAAATGTCTGAGACTTGAATTAAGGATGACCACTGAGTGATATCTTATTCAAAAAACTCCCACTTGTCACGTTACCATATTCAATGTAGACATAGTAAATCACACTAGTAAACGTTCCATCAACAGATACTTATTCAAAACACACCATTTGCTTAAACAAAGATCTTTATCAAACATCAAAAAGATCAACAATCACAAGTAAAAAAAAAAAAAAGAATTCTCCAACCATGACAATCACAAGCCATGTCATCAAGCAAAAGAACAAATGCAAGGATACCAACAAGAACTTTAGCAGCTGGGTTGTCAATATGAAGGGACTTCAAAATGGTGGCACCATCATTTGTAACAGTGACTTCACGTCCCCTACCTGTTGATTGCAAAATTTTATCCTGAAAAAATACAAATCAGCAACCAGGCCATAAATTAAGAACTGAGCTAATGGCCTAAAAGAACAGCATCATTTCGTTTGACAACACACTCAAGTATGAAAAAACTTACCATTCCCTTTGGCCCCAAGGTTGTCTTGACCAAGTCGGCAATCGCCATTCCACCAATAAATGATGCCTAAATACAGAAAGAAACCAATTTAGACATTTTGTTCATATTGAACACATCAAACAAAAGACAGATTCGCATGGATTAGAGTAATAAAACTTTTATCCAAATTTACCCAAGTAACTTTAAACACATAAACCAATAATATAGCTCCAAAAAACAAGGTGTACACCCATCACTTTCCCATTTGACTCACCATTCTGGCACGCTCCCCCTTTTCTTCACTAGAATCATCTTTAAAAATTCTGTCGAGCTACAAACATTGGGCAAGCAAGTCAATGATATTGAAAACAAACAATAATACCAAAATCATAAATAAAGGAAAAAAAAAATCAGAAGCAGAAGCAGAACGAGTTAGCATCATTTAACATACCACCATGGTAAGGGGCCTAAGGGCTGTAAATGACTTTAGCTGGAACCGAAATGCTCAAATAATTTATCTGAAACAAAATTAACACAATTAATCGAAACTTAAACACTTTGCAAACGAGCATACGGTTTTTCATATGATTATATACGATGATTTTCAGCATTTTCTTTTTCTTTCTTTCATTTTCTGAAGAACCAAACAAACGAGGAAGGAACAAAGAAAGTACTCCTCATAACACACTATTATTATGGATTCAAGAGTGAGATTAGCAGTATAAGCTTGTGTTAGATGCTGCAAATAGAAACGAAAAAGGAACTAAGAACCCTAACTCTAATAAAACCCAACGAAACCCTAAAGTTGAGTCACGCCATTACCTGATCTCGAAGAATAGCGAAGGTTTGAGAGACTCGATCCCGCCGAAACTAATTACGGCGTCGCACGGGGCTTCTCTCTAGTAAAGAGTACCAAGCACTAGGTTCAATGGTGTTCCACGACTTCGAATCTCTGGGCCATCTATTATAAGAACAAGGGCCGCACATACAACTGTGTGATTGCTGTGGGCTAGACAATCGCAAGGTGGGCCGAGTAGTATCTTATCTTTTCGGCGAAATCTCGCGAATTTCCTCTGAAATGGGCCTACTTCTTTTATTTTTATTTTCCTAAGGAATTAATGGGCTGTAATTGGAGATACACAAATAAGCTTCCCCTTCTTCTAACTAATTTAATTTACTTTTTTCCATCGGTTTAAGTTTCACTTGTAGAAGAGAAGCTTAAATTTACATGTTAATATATTAATTAAATAATTAAATTTACTATTTTTTATCTACTTTAAAATAATTAATGATTTAACAACTTACATACCCATCTAGTAAGCCTTTAATCTACCAAAAATCATACTTTAAAAAAAAAAAAAAATTATAATACGGTGCTAATGATATCAATGGCCTTAATCTTTTTTCTTTTTTTTTTTGCCGTTTAAGGCCAATTGGATAAGGCGGCTACATGGTATAGTATGGTACCAAGTTCTGTCTCATTTTAACAACTTAACTATATGGGGTTTTTTTTTTTTTTTTTCTTTTCTTAAAAAAAAAAAAAGTTTGTTTTTTCATATAGATTGTTGGAATATAAATAAATACAATTACAAAATAAGTGATTGATATAATATAACTAAACCAAAATTCATGAGATTAAGATTTTAAGTTAAAGTGGTGTTCCAATGTTCTATATGAAAACCTTACCCCCTCTTTCCCCCTCAATCCATGATATGAGAATTGATGAAGGTGTGGGACAAAGTGGATTATGATTACCCTTTTTGCAGCTAGAGCGGGGAAAAGGCCTCAGTTCAATATTGAGAAGTTGTAGTTCACATAGGTGGGTAAAATATAAAGGAGTAGAGTCTTATATATGATATTAAAGTCGAAGCTCAACCTAAGATGGGAAAACATGCACAAGCCCATGAAAGTGTCAACAAAGACACTGGGTCCCTCGTTGCATCATATTTGTATTAGAATATTAATTAAATTCATAATTTCTTATCCCCTCAAGCTTTTAAAATAAATGATGATTTAACATAATACTAGAACATAAGAAGTCTTAAGTACAAACCCTTAATTAAGGGCTTGTTTGTTAAAGACCCGGTACATTCCCCAACCCACTGTGCACTGTTCATTTCAGACTGATGTCCGCGAATTTTAACGTAGCAGCTGCAATGCGTCAGACTACTTAACAGGAAAAATTACTATACTATCCTCCACTTTTTTTCCTTAGCCCAAAATGTCCTCACACTTTGATACAATGCAAATGCCTTCTTCTCCAATTTTTCACACCACCGTCTCCCTCACAAGTTCAGTACAACGTCTGCTCTCCGGGGAAAAACGAAAATTCCTCTCCCACATTTTCCTTTATTTCTTCCTCCAGAAATTGCGTGCCTCTTGCGCCTTCATTCAGTCGTCGTTATATTTGGTTCCTGTTTCACAGTCAGGTTGACGGTGTGAAGCCCTACCAGTTATGCCGATGGAGAGCTCCGTACACTCATTCCTAACATCTCCCCCATCAACGAAGAAGATGAAGGTTTGCTTAATTTAGCATATGTCAACCATCATTTTGATTTTTTTTTTCCTGTTTATGTTCTTGGGTCTTTTTGTGTTCCATAAATTTTGGAGTTTATGTTTATTACACACTAATCCCTTTAAAGCCAAATGCCGTTTTTTTTTTGTCACCCATGATCTGTCTCTGAGAATCCCACAAAAAAATATATATAAATGGGTTTGAAAATTGAGAATTTCACTTTCAGAATTCGAATTCGTTCTTTCTGTGTTCCATAAATTTTTGTAGGTTATTGAAAGTTTTTAGTCATTTTTAAGTCTCTGTTTTGAACATTTAATCAGCTTAACTGCACATTCCTAGTTTGTCAATTTAGAGCGAAATTCAGCTTAATTGCGCATTAAATTTGATGGGTATTCGATGTTTCATTGATTTAATCAGATTCCAATCGCCAAAGCTGGTTTGCTATACGAGTTTTTAAGGATTTGATCAGTTTGGTCTAGTGGGCATTGTGAGTTTTGGTTTTAATGTTTGTTTGAACTATATGTAAATCTGTGTCTTCACTTGTTGTGGACTATGGGAATTCTGAGGATCAGCTATTATGATCCAATTTGAGGTTTTGGCTGAGGGATTTCACAGTCGCCTGTGTGGGTAAATACGCAGAGCTGCTATAAGGCGATTGCAGTTTGGTTTTTTTTTTGGTTTTTTTGCTGTGTAGGGGTCAAATGGGTGTTAAAAGGGCAAAGAAGGAAAAAAAAACGAAGAGAAGATTCACAGGTGCGGTCAATGCTATTTTCTGTTGAACCATTTAACATCGCACCTGACATAAACAGTGCTATATGTTCACCTGGGGGACTGTGTCGAGGGTTTGCCAAACTCCACCTAAATGATTAAATTCACTATTTTTTTACTGGCTTAAACTTGTAAGATAAGTGACAATTAAACAATTTGACAATTCAAAGGCCGGACTCGAAGGTTGGAACAAATTATGAAAAAACTAGAAAGGCAACAAGAGAATCACCTCACGTAATATAATTATAATGTTGGTATGAAAAGTTGAATGACAACAAAGGAGATACAGTAGTTCTAGAAAAGAATGTGACCTTGAGCTAAGGTCATTTAGAGTCCTAATTACACTTTTGCATTATCACATTAAATATAATAACCCAATAATAATAATAGTATTAGAAGCAACACCGTACTCTTACTCCATCTAAGGTAGACACTAGACAAGCCTTGTGGGATCCTTTTATTGCTAATTTGCTAGCAACCTCAGAAGGGTCGAGTGTGTCGGCCCTGAGCCCTACCACAAAGAATTGCATTCTTTGGAATGGGGTATTCATCCCTGAGTGAAGTTGATGTCGTATAAACCCGCAAATAAAATTGTTGTCCAAGATATTGTCGCGCCCAGAACTCAGATCTCAAGTTCCACATTCCTACATTATCCAGCGCCAAGTATATAGCAGTCCATGACTTGGGATACACCTGCACTCACAAACCAAGAAACATCATTATATTCATGGTATAAAAAAATGTCCCCACATCTTCTGGTCGGCAACCGCGCCCCCCCCCAACCACCAGATCGCATGTCAGGTGGCTCATTGGAGTACGTAGTCGTAACCATCTCAGACAGCTGGAGTGGCCGATCACCCAAGAGAGAGGTTGGACCGACGTGACACGGCCACTCAAAGAGATTATTGTTCTCTAGCTATAGCATATTCCAAGCAAAAATGGTGTTGAACCTCACCTGAGTGGTGCAACGTGCAACTGCATCTCGGAGATTGTACTGATCTCTACTAGCTGTAGTCCACTGCCCTCCATCCATACTGCATTACGAATTTTTAGGATATTGATTAAATCAAGAAATAGGCATGAAATGATATTCACAAATAAACCTCATGATTCATGAAGCATACAAGAAAGATAGACCAAATAACACATACAAACTCAAGCATGGAGCCCGTGTATTATGTTAGTAAATAGTGAGCTTACCCAACAACCCAGAAAGAGTAGCCATCAAGGTGCCAGCTCTGAATCAAATCCTCAGGGTTTTCGAACACGATCTCAATGAATGCTCTGTAGTCGGTATTCATCACCGATGTGTCAGTGTAGATTCCACCACCGTAAGGGTTGTTAGCTATACTCCCAGGGCGGTAAACTCCTCCAATTTGGAAGTAATCGGCAAGCTTTAGTGGTGTGTCTGCTGGGATAAATGATACACTGTTAACTGCGTATCTTTGCTTGCCGTTGACCTGACCAGCGGAATTTTGTAGCCTGATAGTTCTGGTTGTGTTAATGAGGCCATAGTGATATGAGCCTTGGGGGTTCGGCCTTGGTCCACTTGCAGTAAGATTAGTCCTGGAATTTATGTGATCAAAAACAAATAGTTTGTGACAATTTGCTTAGAAGAAAAAAAAAAAAAATTACAATTTGTGCACTTTTGTACTCTAAAAGAGGGTAGTCATTTTAGAGTAATAAAGCATATGCGACTAGCGCTTTTTCTAAGTTGTTATAATACCTGATAGAGCGAGCCTGGTTCAGAGACCAGTCAATCTGGATGGTAGGACCACCAGGGGGTGGGCCCGAGACTTGGCCGGCAGAGTTACTGTAATGAAGAACACCAGTGGTGGTGAGGATCTGAGAGGTGAAACGAGTGGAAACCACAACATAATACTCTTGTGCAGGCTGATCCGCTGTAACTAGAACAGAGTAAGATTGGCCAACGTGAACATCAAGTGAAGAATAAGTAGTCTGAAGGGTGTGAGTTCCTTCTACTTCCACCAACTTCAACGTGTGGCCTTGAATGCGGAAGTTGAGGGAATTTTGCAACCCGACATTTGATATTCTAAGCCTGTAGGTTTTTCCTGTAAATAGAGATCATACTAGAATGCATGGTCAGGAATGATTAGTGTTTTTTTTTTTATCAATTTTTGGGTTCCTTTTTTTCTAAAAAAAAAAAAAATCATTTTTAGGTAAAAAAATGTTGGATAAAATAAAATGAAGGTGATTTAAGACATTGGGAATGCAAAAATATTGCATGCAAAATATTCTAATCTAACAAAATAATTGTGAGATCTAGCATAGAGAATTGTCTCTTTACATTTCCCACACACAAAGCTTTACACAATATGCCTTTGGTTTGTGTCTTGTGCGCACAAAATGCAAATTAGGTGTCTCTAATTGCTAATGCAACACCTTAACTTGCGTCATGTACAAACACAATACAAAATTAAAAGTCTTACTCGGTCCAAAGAGCATGTCTCAAAAATGATTTTTGTTTTTTTGCCCAGCAGACTTTAGAGTAGATTTTATTGACTTTGTCTTAAAATGTGAAATAAATGTACAAAAGGGGAAAACAGAAAATGGAACAAAATGGCAAATAAATGCAATTGGACATAGGTAGCAAGGAAGTAGTCAAGCAGAAATTTCCTATATATGACAAGTTTTGGTAGATTTGGAATGAGATGGTACCTTGTTCCACATTGAAATAGGCACCACCAGGCCCACGACCGTTGATAAGAACTCCATCAGGAAAAGGCAGCTTCTTACCGCGATCCAGAATAGCCTTCAAGTCCTGCATAAACACGAATAAATTCATCACGAAATGAACAAGATTGGGCTTCAATTATAAGAATAATTCTATTGTTCACACTCTCGTGTATCACATCGCACACACCGGTTAACATGGCATGAGTTGGACACATATGGAACTACATGTTCTACGAGGGATGAGGCCCCGCTTGAACATTCCCAATTCCAAAAGAGTACCATATGACCTTTTGGTCACAGGAATTCCCCGACGGAGACAACACGTGTGAGAGTGTGACCCACAAAATATGGCCTGTAATCTGAAGGAAGCCATGTCACAGTGGGCTTGACATTTATGAAAAGTAACATGTAATGTGGCCCCAAAAAAAAAAAGCAGCTTATTCATTAATAGGTTCCATCCGAACAATCGTGATTTTTTTTTCTAAAAAAAAAAAAAATGAAGAGAGAAACTTATAAAAAGAAAAATGCTATTTCAAGTTGTTAAAACTAAACCCTGCATATTTTACAATATTTTGAACTAAAAATCACTAGTGGGTCATTCTGAGCTGTTTTTCGAACAATGAAGAAGGGTCAGGAAAACAGCTGGCAAGAAGAGTATGACTAAAAAGTCAAAATGTTTACTATTCATGGCATGCTACCGACAGCAAACACAAGGTCACAATCCCAGCAAATCCCCCGCCCATGTGGCTGATCGCATTAAAGCCTAATAAAAAAGGTCGTTATTTCATTATAAGCCCAATAGATAATTTCATATTGAGAATGAATCTTCCGGCCCTTCCCAAGTAAGAGACGAACGTGCTTAGGATAATAGTTTCTGAATTTTTAGAGTATATAATTCTCATTATATATTTTTAATTTCCACTGGGTATTTTTAATAAGAGGAGCCAATTACCGTGTGATTGGCCTTGTACCAATCTCCAATGAGAACGGTGTAATCACCAGCGGGATCTGGGAAGGGGACAGGAATTCTGGGCCTGCTAAGGATCCTGATGCCTCCAAAACCACCAGCAGCCTTGTGGAATTGAAGAGAAGGGAAGTAGTAAAAGCTCCCAATCTGATCCTTCACTTGGAGCATGTACGTGAAGTTCTTCCCAGGGGGTATTGGGCATGTTGTTCCATATACACCATCCACAAACGAGTTCCGCCTATTTTGAATCCCATTCCTATATTTTCCACGAACAAAAAACAAAAAATACAATTATAACCAAGCAAACTATAATTTCTTTTGCAAATCACGAACAACCATCTTACTATAAGCCTGCTCCGATGAATGCGGCAATGCACAAAAGGATTACATTTTTTTGCGGGAATTAAAAGCCAACTTTTTGCACATGTCCAAGTTCAATGAGCACTGATTTTTGCAGGATAATGAATGGGACCGGTAGCTACCCAATCATGCTAATGAAAAGCGTGATTGCCTCAGGATTTGGTCTGAAATGACCTATAACTAATCAACATTAAATGGTTTTTGTCTCACTTTTTTGAGAGGCATTTCCCGAGCTTTTTATTTATATATAGGTGGGATAAAATTACATGGAACAAGATAAAATAGGAGGTGACATCAAACGCCCCAAAAACAGCAGTATCAGAGAAAAAAATAATAATAAAAATTGAAATGGGTAAAAAATTGGCCCAATCCAATGCTTTATGGTCTAATCACCAAGAAAAAGGAAAAAAAATAAAATTGTGCTGCTTCCGACTAGTTATTTTAAGTTTTTAACCCAAAAATAAATGAACATTTGATAGACACTTAGCTCACCAAACGAGAGAAAAAAAAAAAAAAAATTGAGTTATGAAACATGCACATAACTTTGGGATGTGAAGGGTCTTGACCCACAAACAAAGGTCACAATCCCAATTCCCCAGTCCTTAAGTTGATGGTCTATTCTAAAAGTCCTCGAGTGGAAGACAGCTAAATATAAATGTACCATGAAATTAGGTGGTCTAATTAAAGTAGGTTTAGGGACATATTAATGTTTCCAATTAATCTGCTCTATCTATTATTCACTTTCTGTTTATAGAAACCTCAGTCCTAAGCTAGTGTCTATAAACCTCCCATAACAAACGCTGTCACGGGGCCCATTATATAAACAAATTAAAAATTATAATCTGAATCCGACCCAATTACCCAGATCTAAAAATGTGATTTATAGCATTATTAAAAAAAATAAAAACAAATATATGAAAAAGATAATGTGAAAACCTAGCAAATCATAGACATTCTCTTAATATAAGAAAGAATATATATGCCGTTTACAGTAGGGCAAGAATTAAAATGTGGCCTTAAGCTGACTTGGGCAGTTTTGTCTTTTACTTGGGCAGTTTTACTAAGGGCGCGCAACTCACTGCACATGATCTTTCTACTTTAGAGAGAGAGAGAGAGAGAGAGGGGGGGTGTGTACCAGGAAAGGAGGAAGGGCTCGTCCAAACTGTTAAACACGTTGATGATGAGGTTGTCATTGGTAACGGAGTGAATATCCGGGCCAGGGAATTGGCCATTGATGAGAATTCCCTACAACGCATTAGCGTAATTTTGATTAGATTAGATCCAACGAACAGGATCATTCAAGCAAAAGCACAACCCAGATCAAAAAATTGAACCAAAATCGATCAGATCTGAATTTACAAACCTTCTGGCGGACGCCGAGCGGGTATATGTCACCGTAAGTGACATTCCAGTTGAAGAACCTGTAGGGATCTTCAGCCGCAACGAATGCAAAGAGGGAAGCCGTGAGACATAGCAGGGCAGTGAGAGCAGCTCCTCCCGCTAAGTGTAGCGGCATTTTCCAACGAGAAAGTTGAAGAATACTAGATGGGGAACTTTGAAAGAGATAGAGTTAAAGTTTTAAAGAAGACGTGATGAGCGACAATGAGAGATATGGCGCATATTTAAGTGCGGTACAGAGGTGGTGGTGGTGGTGGTGATGTGTAGCCGTAAAAGAAAAGGAGGGAAAATAGAAAGGAAAAAATGGAAAGAAAATATATTAGGGGGGGGGGGTGTCGGTGGTGGGGTCTTAACGTATTTCACATTTGAACCGTGCCTCTATTTTGTGTCTCCCACCACATCACATGGGTTTGTTTTGGGTTTTGCAACTGCGGGGGTGCTTTTGTTTGGAAGCGAAATTGCATGTGACGAGTTTTAACAACCAGGGGCCCTCACTCACTTCTTTTGTTACATTATTCACTTTTATTTCTGTCCAATTCCGCTCCATCTTTATTTATCTCAAAACTTTAAATTAATATAATAATTATTTAATTAATATTTGAATCGCTCAAATTTCATCTTAATGATAGATTTTCAACATGTAAAATATTTAATTAAAAAAAATAAGTAAATAATTTAATTAGTTATTATGAATATTATGAAAAGAGAAAGAGAGGAGGTAAATTTAAACTATTAACTTTTGTTTCGTAAAACGGAGTTACTCATTAAAAACAATATAATATTATGTTAAATCACAATTTATTCTAAAAATTTAAGTCGACACGTGACTTTATAAGGTTTGTGACATGGCCACCCTTAGTTGACAAAGGGTAGGACAAATTACTTAAACTCATAGAATTGGACTCCATTATAACTGCTCGCAATTACCTTCGGACAAACTACAATTCAAATCAAAGAACTGTTATCAATCCCTATTTGAGCAATTTAGGGACAGGAATGGTCGTGTTGAGAACTGGGTCACAAAATGGTTTTGTGAGAATAGTACTACTTAGTTGAAGTTGCTAAAGCCCAAATGGTCAGGAAGAGAGAGGTAGACGAACAAACAAGAAGGATCCAAATTATTGCATGGATAATGCATTAAGGTTTGTGGGTAATGCATGGTGTTTTTTGTTTCTATATGTATATATTTCTTTTAAAAATTAATACTAAAAATTATATTTTTATTTTACAATTATTTAGGTATTTTAAAAAAACAGACATCAACTTAATTCATGTATTTTCTTGAAGCGAATATGAATGAAAAATTTGTGCCCTCAACACTATGGTAATTAAATACCGGTAATCATATGTTGAAATGATGGGGGAATTTTTGGCTGTCAAACGGAGGTATAGAACTATAGATAACATCATGAGAAAATAAGGACAAATAAATAAAGAAAAAGAAAAAGTAAAGGTTCAGTTCCATCACAACTCCCCCCTGCCCCCTCTGTTGAGAAAATACATGAGATTTTTATAGAATTTGTCAGAAACTTTTAATATTATAGAACAGTCGGTGCAGGAGTTAGAAGACTCAAATTTAATTAAAACTAATTCTTTAACACAGCAGTAGAGCTAATATAGACTATATAGTGCCATTACTTTGAAAGCTAAAAAATACTTGCACTCGGTTTTATATATATATATATATATATATATTTAAAAAAATCATACAAATAGTATTGCATCTACTTTGTAGGATATTTGTGGATGCTTGTAGTATAATATATATAGCATTGCTCTCAAATAAATTTATTAGGCAGTATACTCTAGAATTTGATTCACTAGAAAGTAGAAACCACCCCAGAGCTCTCACTTTTGTTCTTTTGCTTCTGACGAACTATTACTCTATTATCATCATCCTTTAACGTTACGCCTAAAATCACGTTTGACTTTCTATGACATGATCTTAGTTTCTGTAGGTAGGATTTTGACATGCCATTTTCTGCATGAACATGATGCAATTCCTTTGCTTTCCTTTGATGCATTTTAGTTGTAGTATTTTTCAATAATAGGCTTAGAGCATCTCCACCATCCAGCAGTAATAGGTATTTTATATAGTTAAAAAGTATAATTTTTTATTTTAACTACAAATTTTTTAATGCCAACTTTAACAGATTCTTTATTCCATTAGTTACTTGTTTTAAAATATTATTTTTTATTATATTATTGTCAACACTTAGTTAAATGAAAAAATAATCACATATATATAAATCATTAATAAAATAAACATATATGAGAAACATTCATCTCACATGTAGGTACTAATTATTAAAATTAATAACTAAAATAAATATATACAATATAACTAATAGAGAGTTTGAGAGAAAAGGAGGAGATCGAATACCCAAAACAAAGAAAAAACAATATTAAAAATAATATTATATTCAATCTAGTGTATTATAGTGAATAGCTGTTTGTAGCTTTTCACTTTACGGTATAATAGCTAATATGAAACTATTCTACTGGAGCAAACAAAAACAAAAACTAAATATAACTAATATTTCTCTTTTAACTACATTGCTAAAGATGTTCTTAGACGTCACGTAATCAAACATTGCAAAATTTGCAAAGAAGGAAAAGGAAAAAGAAAAAGAAAATCCGAATTCAGATTCGAATACACGCCAACTCAATTCAATACCGTGACAGACAGTGTGCAATGACAAATATACGAAATAATAATGATTAGAGCACTTTCATTTTTCAAACATATATATACTAAAGAGAAATGCAACTTGGGGGCGGCGGCCCCACAGTGAATAATAACACGTGGCATCATTGGAACCTGGAAGACCTTGTTAGATGAATGGTTTAATATTTAATTTAAAATCAAAAAAATATTCATGAGCCATATTGACCTAAAACGCGACATTTTATATCATATTATATTATAATGTTCTTCTTACGCGCTCCAAAAATTGAATTACATTCGTTGATATGCACCAGCCAGGCATACTTTGGTTTGGTGTGTCTTTGCCGCTGGTTCGCAGGATCCTTCCACTGCAATCAGTGGCCATGTTACATTAAAAACCACACATGGTTGGTAAGCAATGAATAATGATCACGTTACATTGCTGTTCACTGTTCAGACATTAATTTATATCTATATTTCTCACAAATTTGAGGCAGGAATTCAAAATGAGGCCACACACCAAAAAAAAAAAAAAAAACACACACACACACTAGAGTCTGGTGATGGGCTCAAATAAATTGCTCAGGCCCACGCCTTCCCAATCCCATTAGACCCTTCTTCACGTAAATACCTTTTTCACACCCATACAATACACTCTTTTCTCTGCTTTTCTTCAAAATCTAAATTCAACCTTTTTCACTGAAAACGTTAGCTTCTTTTTTATCTCTCATGGCAATGCCCCAATGCCGGGTATTTTCCCCCTTTAAAAAAAAAAAAAAAAACACTTAACAGAGACCAAAAAAGGTTCCAACTCTACAGTCAAGTAGTTGACGGCGCCAATGAGATGACCAATTGTACAAAAACAGCTAATGGAATATGCACCATGATCATGAGACTCGGCTTCAGTTGTAAGCATTTAATAATAGTAACCATGTTTTTATCCTACAACCATTCTACAATATTAACTTGACAAGCCCAACCAACACTTGAATCAATCATTTAAAAAAAAAAAAAAAAACCAAAGGATAGTTGGAATTGCGACATTAGCATTTTGAGATATCTGTGGAATAAAATGTGACTTTTAGCAAAAAAAAAAAAAAAAAGGTACTAAAATTTCCCTACAAGTCCGTCCTTAAATACTGTTTGTCAATGAAAGGAAAAGTGAGGGTAGCGAAAGCTTGGCAAACAATCAGAGCAATTGAACCACAAGGCCACCATGAGAAACAAAATCAGACACTTATTTTACCAAACCAAACTATCTCCAATCCCCATCTACTTCTCATCTCCAACTAACTCCTTAAGACCCACCGGAAGAGAACTGGTTGGGGAGTACAGGTTCTTCATAAAGAACCTGCAGGAAAATCTCCAACCATGTTGTAGTATCCTCTTTTCTATTTAACCAACCACACTAGACATATTTATAAAGGACTGAAGGCTCGGTGCACCTAAACTTAAATGGGTAGGGCAGATATATTCAGCTACTAGTGGACAGTTGATCAGAGCCTGACCCTGAGGAGCTCTGGTTTTTCTTAGCCACAGGGATATGTTTGTTAATGTGTTTTGAGGGTATTTTTTTTATTGAAAAAATGTTCTAAAGAGACAAAGGGAAAAACAATTTTTGTGATGTGTGTTTTGGGTTGTTTTTTAATGCCTAAGAGAAAACAAAGTCCTTACCAAACATGGCGGACTGTTTTTCCCTTGTCCTTTTTTACAATAAAAACAATTCTACAATTTGATTCAGTGCATCCTAAAAAAGAGTGGATCATTTTGCAATCTTTAGAGAATTACTGATATCCTAAGGCCCTAAGCCAAACATCAGAAAACAAAGATTCTACTCTCCCTTTTTTTTTTTTTCACACGAACAAACCACAAAGATTTTACATTAGAACCAATACTCAAAATTCCTATATCCATCTGTACACAAACTAAATGAAAAAAAAAAATTTTAAAAAATTAAAAACCCTAACTCAACCAGAATAATGGTGACTCGTTCAAACCAACGTTTCGTCGTCATTTTCATCCCAACCGGAGAGTCAACAAAACCCCAAACCCTGAATTTAAGCAAAATACAAATTGCTCTTAATCGAAGAACACGAAACACGTACAAGAACCCGAAAAGTTAAAGTTAAAGTTAATTTCCTCTCAGATAATTAACCGACTAGAAAAAAAAAAAAAAAAAAAACCTTCAGGAAACAATGTATCTCACACAATAAGAACCACCTCACCAAAGCTTTTCAAAATTCAAGTTTCTCTTCGTCCAAATTACGGTCAAAATTATCACATTACGATCAAGAACCCACAGAACAAAAGCCCTAAATGCAGAAAACGCGAAGATCAGGAACTCACAGGGACAGCCAACAATCACTTCGGTTCGATCAAATCTTCCTCGCCGAAGAGAAGGCGAAGCCGGGAAGCGAAGAGGCCGCTGGGCTCGCGCGAGGCCTCGTGGAGGAGGTCGCGCTTGATGTTCTTCATGCGCTCGGTTAGGGTTTCTCGCTCCTCTTTCAGAGCCGACGTGTCCTCTTGGAGGTCGTGGATTCGGTACTTCTGGCCCAACGATCTGACGCTCAGGAGCAAGATCCCCGTCATCGCGAAGAACTGTACGAAGCTGTTCTTGTGCTTCTTTGCGTTCGCTAATAAGCTTGGCGCTTTCTTAGGGTTTTGTGCGCCTGCGGTGCTTCGTGGCGCTGAGGACGCCATGGATTGAAGACTGCGAGACCCCAAGTTCCCAACTGATGACATTTCAGGTTTGGTCTTCTTTAGTCTCATCTGGCCGTATCCGGCCTATGCTGTTAAATCTCCCGACGGTTGGGATTAAATAGAAAAGAAACAAAGGTGGAGATTTAACCAATAACATTTCCAACCAAACTGTGTCGTTTTATTTTCATTAGAAACTTCTCCAGCTAACGTTTTACTAGCGCCGTCCAATTCGGTTTGATATCTCCTCTAACCTTCTATCCAGATATCACCGGAGGATGGCTCCCATCAGCCCTTCTCTCTCTCTTTGAACCCTCCCGTGCACCCACCGTTGCTCTAGGTGGTGCAGACAGTGGCCATAGTCGCCAGCCACTCTCTCCTCCCTCAATCTTCTCCTACTCCCAAACCCATATTTCTCTCTTAAATCTCTTCCTTTCTCTCTCTAAACTCATTCTCTCGCACTTCAAAATCAATCCTCAAATCAATACAATAACACCCATCACGAGAGACAACGAAATCAAAAAAAGAAAACAAGAAATTTCTTTCCTTTCTTTCTCCTCTTCACCTCCTTCTTCTCTTTCTCTCACTGTTTAAGAATGGCAGCACAAGGAAATAGTCAAATAGGTTTTGCAAGAGAGATGGCGTGAAACTTGTTTAAGTTAATAAAAGTTAGCTGTAAGTTATTTGTTATTTGTTCTTTTTGGTTTTTTTTTTTTTTTTTTTTGTCGACACAGTTTGGTTGGATATGTTGGTGGTTAAATCTCAACTCTTGTTTCTTTTCTATTTAATCCTAATCATTCGAAGGAGATTTAACAGCATAAGTTACTTTTTTTAACATGGCCACACAAGATAAAAAAAAAAAACAGAAAAATTTAAATTAAACCTTCATTTAATTACGCATGATTCTAACTTATTGAACTTTTTTTAACATGACCACACGAGATAAAAAAGAACAGAAAAATTTAAATTAAACCTTCATTTAATTAGACATGATTCTAACTTATTGAACTACTACTTAAAAACGATTTAACAGCATAACCTTTTGGGAACGATTTAACAGCGTAAGTGCAATAGTTTTTAACTACAGTAAGCCAGATCCCATCTGACTCTAAGCTCTGTCGTTTTAACTAGAAACGGTGAGTTTTGAGCTGGATGTCCCAACTGGTTTCCTAGATTTTAAAAAAGTACCCCTCTTTCATTCTCAGGAATAAAATACTCATCCCAACTGATTTTTTTTCCTTAATTAATATATATATATTTCATTCTCATTTAATTTTTTTTGATAAGTATGTTCCATAGTTATTTAATTAAAAATAATTATTAAAAATTTAAAAGATCTATAGGTAGGTTAACCATCTACAAAACAACTACAATAACCATCAACAAAACTAGACGTCATCCTCCACCATTGATCCACTGAAAACAAATTGGTTTGCATTGAAAGAAAAGACAGGGCTACCTACTTCCGCCGTCGATATGGCGGAAGCAAGTTTCTCCATGCTATTCAATCCAATAATGATTGGATGGATATACCCTTCCAAGAGCAATGAGGAGGCAATCACTTCCTTAACTTCATCGTTACGATGTGCATTGAGACTCGGTCCCTGGAGTTCACAAAAGTTCAAGTGACGCACAGGTGCTACATCAGAAGTCCAAAGTTCCACATTGCTTGCTCTCGATACTCATTTTTGCATTACTTTCTTTTGTTCCCTTCTTACGATCATTATTAAGGCCTCGACTCCGGCCAATGCCCAGCTTTGGCAAGCCCCGATTCAGTCCCTCAAGCAAAACACAAGCTTTACACCATTTCTGCCCAATAAATCAAGGATCATGAAAACTCATACGCTCTACTGGGTTATCACACGGGAATGAAACTAGAAATTTAATTTTGGGGGTGGGGGGATTGCACTGAATATTTTTCAAGTGTGCCATCACTAAAAAAGTTTCAACAAATTTTGGGCAGGGGTTTGAGGGCCCATGTCATGCTCGCAATCACATGCATGCAATACACCCGGATGCATACACTCATAGAGAACGCAGGGGCTGGCACTGTCAGATAATGATGATGACAACAATTTGATTTAGCCACGAGTCCAATCTCAGAATTAAGTCCTTACGAAATATATTCTCCTGAAACTTCGAAAAGTAGTGCTAGTTTACATAAGAAAATTACAAGCAGATGTAGTACTTGATCTCCTAAAACCAACACATCAGAGAGGAAGAGCAGATATGTTCTAATAGGATGAAAGATTGATCCTTTCCTGCCGCACATGGGCTGTCTAACCTAGGCAAGACAGCCTAACAAAACCAGAGCACACTGTCTCCCAAAATATTGCAAGTGCAGTTGCCCTTCTAACCCTATGCAAAAATATAAACATGCTTGTCTCATAAGCAGATTATTACTTTGATAAATGGGCCATCAAAAGTAAATCTTGTTGTATGCTTTCTTTGTAATCGGGAAGTTCAAGTGAAGCTTGAAATTTTGCATTAGGGGACAAAAGCACAGGTTCCATAGTTGACCTTAGCAGTAATAACGTACTACTGAGTTTGGGTTAAACACTTAAGGTCATGAAATATACTTGTCAATGCTGTAAATAAGTCCAAATCATAACTAATTTCAATCAGTTATAAGTCCCCATTTTTTTTTTTTAATAATTTTATTTCAGATGGAAGTAGAAGCAAACCTGGCTTGAAATGTAGCCACAGCGTTCACAAGTCCCTTGCTCTGGCATTTTTGTAGAAGTGGAAATCCTGAAATTCTCCCCTGATTGGATGATGTCAAGTATGGCCCTAGGTCTGCCTTGGTAAGACGACAGATAATATGCCAGAGTCAGAGTATAATTGAACTAACAAACAACTAAAATGCCAACCACTGACGAAAAATTCTCAACTAGATAAGAACCTGATCCTTTCCAAATCCTTTATGAACTCACGAGCAAAACCCGATATGCATTTGGAGAGTAAATGCCTGCAATTTCAAAAACAGGATAAAAAACCTCAGTAATTAGTACAATCTAAGAACACAATCAACAACAAAAGTAGAACACTAAAAGGAACAGGTTGCGATTGATTGACTTTAACCAAAGCAGTTCTATATTGGTAACACCAGTTGCAAACTTGGAAAAGTACACTAAATTTTGTTATGTATAAGCCTACGCCCTTTAAACTACACAAGGAAACTAATGGAGAAAGTTGCAACAAGTCACTGAAAAAGCATTAAAGAGTGGAATAACAAAACATGCATTCGGTGGAGAAGTAGTCCAGTTGCTTGAAGTATGCATACGTGAACATCTGGTTAAGGTTTCATAAGTAATACCAACAAATTAAGTAAATGACAACACATTAGAAAACTGTCACGACCATTGAGAATTTCAAACGCAAGGATATATAACAATCTCCTTCTCATATGTGTACTTAAAAGGTTTGCATCTTGGAATTGGTTCATCTTCACCAGTAATTATTATAGTGCATCTACTCAATCTACAAGGCAAAAACACTATCAGTTTACTGCACAAACCTTTAGAATAAACAACAGAGAGGAGTTGAAAATGCATTCACCTAGCAATATCACCTCGTAAGATGTTTAAAAGAACTGTTTCAGCAATATCATCCGCATTGTGCCCAGTAGCAAGCTTGTCGACTTTTAACAATGCAGCACCTCGATCAAGGGCCTTAGAGATAAATAAACCCATCAATTAAACCACCTCGTTTTGTCTTAATTATCATGACTGATAGAGCTTAAACCCTTGTGCTTAAAGACAACATAAGCATACAGAAGAAGTGTTTTATTGCTTGGTTCAGTATCAAATCATGCTAAGCATGCCAAGTGTCTGCCACCAACAGCAAAAGTGGCAGGAGTATCTGATAATACCACAATGAACATACACGTGCTTATAGCTTTTTTGATACGTAATGTACCATACCTGGCGACGGAAAACACCACAAAATGTGCAATTATTCTTCAAACCTATCGTCTTCACTATTTCGTCCATTGTCCATCCATATAAATCCTTGTATGAGACAATTTTTAGCGGTAGTCCATACTGAAAATGAAAATTAGGATGAGAGCCGTTCATCAAATTAATAGAACAAGACAAAGCAAATATAGTCCGAAAAGATATAGAACACCAAGAAAGGAAATTAGCAAGTCAAAGCATTAATCACTTAAAGCTTCATAATGCTTTTCAAATGGTATACAACACCGAACAACAATCATGAACAAGCAAAGAGGTTTGCACTACAACAGCCCTCAAGCATCAGTACAAACTAAAGTAAATGATGTTATACATCAACTCCAAATCCACATGCCTGCAAAATAAACTATGAGTTGGAAAATATCATATGATCGAGTACACACACTTGGAACTATAAAAGCTAGTCATCATGTTTCTTGAAAATTCAGGAAGAATATGACCACAATCTTTTAGGAGAATTACAACTTTAGTAGGTATCTCATTCTAAACATCAAAACATGAAATAGAAGCCAGCTTTAAAAGGGAAAAAAAAAAAAAAAAAAAAAAAAAGCTGACTGGAAAACAACGGTGAAAACTTACTGAGAGAACAATATGAATAAAAATGAGCAGGAGCTTATTAAAAAAGAAAAGATCTGCTCACCTGAATTTCATTTCGTTTGACAGTTTCAAGAGAGTCATCCCTGTATCCTGTAATGCCTTCATCAACTGACAAGAGGAAAAGATCCAGGCCATAATTGTGCCGCCGGTTCAATTCTGATAATACACAAGCAAGGACTGTGGAATCTGCAAAAATGGGAAGAGACAATGAGAATAAACCTTTAGAAAAAATCTCTGAACTTGACATGTAACTTATTGAACCAAGATGGCTGGACGTGCCACAGCTTGCTATGGTATAATCAACATGCCAAAAGAGATAAAGATGGACTACCAACAAACATGAAACCAAGAAGTGAAAACATTATCAAACAGGATATGAAAACAACTTTTAACATGAACATCTACTTAGAACCAAAAGCTGAGACATTAGGCGTAACTACATTCTACTTCTGCTCCAGCTCTGCCCCTATCTTCAGGCTACTTGCACTCGTAAAATTTTGTGGAATAAATAATTCAACTAATATCTCTTTCTACTACAAGGGAAATTTATAAATAACAAAGCAATTATATGGAAAAATAGAACCATTTCAAAACACATACAGAAAAACTCAATCACGTCTATACCTTGTCATAATCTGGAGAGGAGAGTATCTGTTGAGATGATCTACTAAATCACACATTAGCATTGAGTATTGTTGCTCTTAGACTCTCTCAAAGCACACATTAGCATTAGCATTTTTATCTGATCAATTCTGTTCTTTCAAATAGACCATTCAATACATCCCTTAGTATATGTTGATTATGAAACATTTATTCACAACATTTTGCATGGCTCAAATAAGATATGTGACTATTTTGTCAGAAGCAACATACAAATGTTGACTGATTTCATTTAGGAAACCAAACTTGATTTAATTAAAGGAACAAAACTTGGAGACCCATTTTTAGACCGAAACCATAAATTTTAGGCGCTTGTTCAAATCCTGAGGCAATAAAATGCAAATCAGAAATCAAATACAGCAAATTAGGCAACAGCGAGACCCTAATGACCATATTTGCTTTTTGTGATAGGAAGTGAAACTATAGTGTATCTCCTGGAACCTGACTCATAACATACAATAAGGAAACAAACATAGTCGGTACAATTTTATTGAAGAATAGAATAAGAAACAAGCAAATCATTCACCTTTTCCACCAGAAGAACCAATAGCGATGCGTTCACCAGGCTTGAATAACTGGTTCTCCACAATTACATGATGGATCTCTTCCTCAAAGACCTCATAGAAACACTCCCTGCAAATCTTCACAGAGATTTAATACTTTTTTCGCATAAAATATCCACACAAATGTATGCACCCAAAACCCTATTCACACTAACCAAGTGGAGAGCAATAAGTAATTAGCGGAACTTAAATACGGCTTCCCTCCATTAGATAATTATTATCAATGAAGAATAAATAAAGGCAGCTGAATTAGAATTATAACTCTAATTTTCAAAATTCTTTAGTTGATAAACCTTTGATGGTAATTCGCAACGATTTTAAATCAAATACAGAAGAAGAAAAAACGCGCGCAATCTGGTCAGCCCTCACACTTAGCTTCAACAGTTTTTGGTGAATTGATTCAAAAGCTTTCCATGAACAGTGAATTCAACAGAAGAGAGAGAAGGGAGCAGAGTCACCTGCTCGAGGGTTTTGGGTCTTTTGAGGGCGGCCCTTCTCTTGTTACAGACGCAGCACAGGCGACCACCGGCCTTAACGGGCTTCGCTTCCGCTTCCTTCATTTCAACAGCTAACCTGGCCGTTAGTATTTTGTTTGGTAAAAGAGGAGCTCACTCCGACAAGTGCAGCCGCCACTTTTTTCTTTTGTCTTCTTAGATCGTCGGACGGAGTCAGAGAGCCAGAGATATTAAGAAAGGAAAATTATAGAAAATTTTGGCCATTAAATTTATAAAGAATTGATTAATACGGCCATGAAGGCATTGGAAGGAGAGTCAGGACGGTGAAAAGGGTAGGTTTCTTGAATTGAGATCCTCCGGGAAAAATTAGAGATTCTCTAATTATTAATTACGGTCATTTATTTTAAATTTGATGATTTATAAAATTATTTAAACTTAGTAAAATAAAAGTTAGCATTTAATGCTTCGATTATACAAAAGCAGTTGACATTTTATAAACTATTGGATTTAAAATGAAGGGTTACGATTAACAATTAGAGAATCTCCAATTTCTCTCCAATTGGAGGGGATTTAGGTCCAGGTTTCTTAGGTCGGCAAAAAGGCTATTAACTATAAGATATTAAATTTATGACAGAAATTTTAAAATTATTATTGTATTTTTAAGATGTAATTTATTAAATTTTGATTTATTAATAATTTTAAAAATTATAATAAATTTGAAATGAATTCATAAGGATTTTATAAAGACTTATAGTATTACTCAAAAAAAAATTGATAAAAAAAAAATTGTTTTGTAATATTTTTTTTTTATTATCTTAGCAATAAAAAGTTATTAACGTAATATAAAAAATAAGAATATTATAAAGTTTAATTTTTTGAAAAATAATATCGGACCATTAAAGTCTTTTGCCAAACATACCATTAGAATAGGGTATGTTTGGTTTGCTTTGATTTAAAGTAATTCTGTCAATGCGTTTTTCTTTATTTATAATATCGAATCATTTTAATTACTCTTCTAATGCTAGTAAAAGACGGAGAGAAGTTTATTTTGACTTCGCTTTGGACTTAATAATAATTGTTGTCACGTTTTCAAGGGATAATTCAATCGGTTGTGAATTACGCTTCATAAAGTAGAGATCACTAGTTCAAATTCTTATTCTCTTATGTGGACATGTAAAAATAATAATAATAATAATAATAACTGTTGTCACGTATCTTAATTCCAGGAAGGGAGGGACCAGGATCCTCTCCATTTCCTTTGAAATGGAGAGGAGCCGATCAGTTATAACATAAGGGCATTATGGTCATTTTTATTTAAATGTAAATAAAAATGATCATAATGCCCTTATGTTATAACTAACCGGCTCCTCTCCATCTCCTTTGGAATGGAGAGGACCCTTCTCCGGAAGAAAGAGGGGAAAGAAAAAAGCCCATAAAGGAAGAATCATAGTCATTCATAGTGAGGTGCCTGGTTCTTCTCCTAGTGCTCCTTTCACTGTTTGGTTGACCTAAGCTAGTGTATCTTGGCTGTGTATGTCAAGCCGGAGGTCTGTTTGTTGGCCATTTTTGGTTGCTTGTATGTAATGTTGTTTAGGCATAGTCAGCCTACTTGTGTGTTTGGTAAGTTGTAATTTGTTCTGACAAGTGTAGTTTTGACAAAGGTGCAAAGTCCAATTTATTTTATAATGTTGCCAAATGGTTGTAAATTGCATCAATCTGCCTAAGTTGTAATTTGCTCAAGTTGTACTTGTATAATTATTGTTATAATGAATGAGCTATTTTCAGACAGTGTGTAACTTTTTCTCTTTTTCTCTCTCTTTTTTTATTTTATTATTTTTTTTTTCCATTATTGAGTTGTCTGTCAAATATGTGTGGAATAAATCCTACTTTTTCTTAACTCATTTAAAGTATAGTATATGTAATAAACTATGCCATTACTAGGAATGAAACAACTGCATTTGATTGAAAATTTGATAGTGCTAATATTAACATCATTGCACAACTACTAGAAACAAACTCCGACCTTCATTACAACTAATAACATGCCAATATGGTTCATATTAGATAGTTCTAATAATTAGATCAACCAAACACTACGCACTTGAGAACACTTTTTCATTCTGAACCACGCTGATATACATCGAAGAAGATGCAAAGCTCTGGCTTAATATTTACTTACATAGCACGATATATACAAAATTTGTAAAGTGCTTTAGTAAAGGGAAGTTCTTTCCGAAGATGGAGAAGAAATTTCAAAATAAGTTGGTCTTGGGGTTGAGGGACAGCCAAAAGTTTGGATTAAATCCTAGGCAGCCAACACTTGAAACTTCGAGTATTGAGAGGATACCACTAAAAGTATCCTCGTAGTGCCCAGAAAATTGATTTATAGTTTTGAATACCACTAAAAGTATTGAGAGGATATTTAAAAACGATTACCTCCCAGTCCAAAGTACAATGAAAATTATTAGCATGTACTCAAGATGTTCTGTTAACAAAATCCCATGTGATAGGCACAATTTTTTTAAAAACAAGTGTATTTCATATGCTCAAAGCTGTGTTGAAAGTGTAGTATCAATCTGGTTTGAAGCACCTGAATTTACCTTTGTCGAGAAAAGGGCCAAAGCACTTGATGTCACATGGTCTGATAATATGGTTTTGATAGCATACTATAGAGTCAATCAGACCACATATATCAAAAATACCAAAATAAGACCAACAACTTCAAATCGCAGCAAATCTAATGTATTGACCAACACTAATATCCGAGGAGTTTTATAGTTTTATCTCCTAAAAACAACAAAATATTACATGCCAAAATTGCTCAACTTGATCCACTTGTACCACTTAGTAATATGCTTATTCTTCAAGTCGAAGATACTCGCATTGTGAAGAGAACCAGGAGAGTAAAGTACGCAATTCTCTAAACCTTTAACATGTGAGAAACAAAATGAGTCACATGGTTTGCTCCCAATGAATATGGACAGCTCACCCAAATCTTGAACTTTCTCCCAACTCCAAATGGCCCGATCTATTCTGAAAATATCAAAACTCTGGGGACAAATATGGCATACAACAAGGAAGAAATCTTCCCCTGAGTTGACCAAATTTTTGCGAGCCCAGACGTCAATCAGAACATTCCATGGTTTTGTGATACTTCGGCTAGACGAAATTCCAGAATGTATATCGTATATGAAAATCGATAAATCACTATTCAGTGCATAGAATTTGCCCTTATAGTGAATAGCATCCCAACAAAAAACTACCTCACTGAAGAAAGTCCAAGACTTTTCTTCAAATCTAGAGACTGCCAAGCCAGTGGCAGAATTAAGAATAGCTAGACAGCCTTTGCCTGGAGCGAGCACAATTTTTTTGATATAATTGCCCATCCTCGATAGGCTAAGGTATCTTGTTTCATCCGAATCGGCCCTCCATCGGACCTGGTACTCCTTGTCCTTCCTCTCAGGCTCATAGGTGACCACCGTAGGTAACTTGGAGAGTGAAGGGAGCGTGCGAACTGATTCTTTCTTACCTTCTCGTTTGACAACAAGTACATCAATGTCCAAATTTTTCTGGAAAATTATGAACTCCCCATGGCTGAATTTGACGTGAACATTCCTCTCACAATTCATTGTGGGCTCGAAAACTGCTAACCTTCCCACAGATAGGTCAAAAAATGACTGATTTCCTAGTTGGAATTGTGAGGTCAGAATCATCATCCATGGCTGTGGAGGGAGGTGGCGTGGGATTTTTTCAATGAAGGACCACGAATATTTACATACCTCTCTAGTTCGTTTGTAGTCACTATAAGTGGTTAGCCTATTGGCTATGTTTTGGATAATGTCTTTTGGAAGGTTGTCCATGGTTGATTGATGAAGGCTTTGTTTGGTTCAAGGGAATGCTATCGTTTGACAGTAATGAATGCTCTGTTTCTGTTTGTTGTAAGCAGAGGAAAATGAAATTAAGGGTCACACGGCTAAAAGGCTTGGAATTTTGAAATAAAATCCAACGGCTAATTGGGCTTTTGAAAACAAAAACTAAAATGAGGCTGCTTAAAAAGCACAACCCAATCACAATGACCTTTGGATGTGAAGGTCACAATCCCCTGTCCTCTAAATATAAATGGACAACGAAATTGAGTGGTCTAAATAATGTAGGTTTAGGGACAGTTAAATGTTTCCGATTAATCCGCTTATCTATTATTCCCGTCAGTCAATCAAAGATGAGTCACTTTCTGTTAATAAAAACCTCAGCGCTAAGCTAGTGTCTATAAATTTCGGGAAAACTTCACTCAACTTATTTGTCGTTTTTTTTTTTCTTCCTTTGAGTTGTAATAATCATGTAAGTAGTGCTGGCCAGTACAAAACAGATTTAAATTCTTCCTTGATTTAAAAGACGCACTATCCAATTTGCAACAAATTTTTTCGAAATTTGCATCCAAAAGAATGCGAGTGAGAGCAAGCAAATTCAAATGAAATATGAGCGAAAAATAGAAGACTCCGAGCACAAAAAAACCAAAACTAAGAATGACGTTTAAAAAAGAAAAAGAAAAAGGCAATTCAAACAAATACTGAAAATCAAACGGCAAAATTTCAAAGATAATAGCATCGGTTCATGTAAAAAACAACCAAACAGTAATTGAAAACGCCGTAGTTCAAAAAATCAGATTCAAGCATATCCTTTCGCATATTCAACCAATACGCAGTGACAACGAATCCAAACAGATTAAACATGGTAAGCTAGAAGAAGGACAATCAGAAAGCAAAAAACTGCCAGAGACTGTGAGAAATCAGATCAACCTTTAGCTTGTAGCGAGCCAGAACGGCCATGATGCTCTTCGGACGAGCTCTAATCCCCTCAGACGATCCCCCGCTGGGGATTGCTCAGCACCAAGCTCTCTCTGCAAATCTGTCTTTCCCCTCCATCCCTGAGGGATTGGTCCTCCGAAGCCAACCTACTCAACGAAATTGCAAAAACAGAGAGTGAAAACAAAGAAATTACAATGCAAATGCAAATGAGAATAGAATTTCCCAATTGGCCGTATGAATTTTACTGCGGAGCGGAGATCAGAGAGGGAGAGGGAGGTGTGGCTGAGAGGAGAGGAGAAGCAGAGCCGAAGCTACTGTGAGTTCGATGGGAGATGGGGACGGTGCCATTGTCTCTCTGAGAGACTCTCTTTCATTCTGTTTTTCAGAAGTCGCGGGTTACTCTCACATTTTTGAAAATTTTAATTCTCTTACGTTTAGAGAAGAGAGTTTAGCGTGACGGTCAGAGTTTAGGATCTATGCCAGGTGGCAACTGGTCGTCGTGTGAATGGAGTCACCAACGCTAGCCGAGTAACGGGTTCAGCTTTGGAAAAGGGAGACCATTTTTCATTGTTTTGTTGTAAAATATATTTTTAATTAAAATCTATTTTTTGCTGTTTGGTAGAGAACATGTGGCGTGTAGAAAGTAGATTAGTAGAATAGGAGCTATGTTTGCCAATGGCCCAAAAAAAAGTCTTTATATTATGTCTCAAATTTAACTTTAAATATTATTTTTTATTACTATTTAAATAAAAAAAATCACAACAAAATAATAATTTGTACATATTCCTTAAAAACGATTAGTTTGTACATAACATAGTAAAACGACATACTAAATATAAGCTTCATTTTATCTTGGCGGCAAATTCAATGTAACCGGATCCTAAGTTCTCTGTTGCGGATTAGGCTTTTGTGCAATAGTGAAAACTATGGATCAGGATCCCCTCATATTATACAAAATATGAGATTCTCATGTTGCTTTAATCCTGACCATTCAGTTTAATCCAATAGTCCATATTATGCCACGTGTCCTACTTAAAATTAAATACTAAAATATTAATTAACTTAAAAAAAATTAAATTTAAATAATAAAAAATTTAAAATAAAAAGAAAGAAAAGATGGGGTAGCCAGCTACCTTAGTTGAGCTTAGGGGTGGCTTCGGCCACCTCAAACGGCCGGTCTGGGGTGGCCGAAGTCACCCCATGGCCCCAGGGAGTGGTTCGGCCACCTCCTAGGGCCAAAAAAATTTTCAAATTGTTTGGGATTTGGCCTTAGGGGGTGGCATGGGGTGGCTTTGGCCACCCCTAAGGACCGATTGGGGGTGGCCGAACCACCCCCTGGGGCCATGGGGTGGCCGAAGCCACCCCTAGGCTCAACTGGGGTGGCCGGCCACCCCATCTTTTTTCTTCTTTTATTTTAAATTTTTTTTATTATTTTAATTTTTGTTTTCTTTTTAAAAATTAATTAATATTTTAATATTTAATTTAAATGGGACACGTGGCGTAATATGGGACGTTGGATTAAATTGAATGGTCCAGATTACAATATGAGACTCTTATATTCCCCCTCTAATATGAGGGAATCCGGATCCGAAAACTATCGCATAGAAGCAGTAGTTCCAAAACTGCACTTTTTAGATAAAAAGAGTCTATAGTTTTGAAAAGTGAATAGATAGGGTTTTTTTAAAAAATAATAATAATAAATTATTTAGAAATTAAAAAATATAAAAAATCTAATAATTAAAAACTATAACTATTAAAACAATTAAAAAACTTAAAAAAACTAAAAATAAAAAATAAAAAGCAGAGGATTGTGCCCTAGTTGGTGTCCTGCCTAGATGCGACGGAAAGAGATGGCAGAGGAGGTGTGGAATTGTTGGGTTTGTGGGTTGGTTGGGCTTGATTCGGCCAACTGGGTTTGCTGTTTTTGTTACGCTGTTGACAGTTGTTGGAGATGGCAACCTACGGATTCTGTTTGATTCCAATTATTCAACGTTTGTAGACCAAAAATAATTATTCATTGTTTGGAGGCGCAGCAAGTTTGATAGAAACCAGAAATACACCAGTAGTACTGCTGCCAGATGAATGGGGCTAGCTAGTCGGTTTGTCCAACGTGACGTAGGAATAGGATTGCAAAAGGCCAGCTTAAAATCAATGATCTCAATCCCACTAACAAGCTAAGGATCGCAATTCCTTTATCCACGCGGACTATGATTGATGCTATTATCTATCTATATAAGGAGGAGGCTTAACTTGAGCCTTTTGGAGTGGAGCGACGGTGACTTGAGAGAGTGGGAGAGAAGAGTGTTGGATTTGAAGTGTGGTTTTTCCTTTTTCAGAAATCGCCCTTTCATTCAATACTCTCGGATCTGAAATCTGCGAGTAGCAGAAAATGGCAGATCATTGGACGCAACTCCCGCAAGATCTGCTGCAGTTAATTGCCAACAAACTGGCCACAGTTTACAGCGATTATGTCCGGTTTCGAGCCGTGTGTCCCCAATGGGGCTCCTCAGTCCCAAGGGTGCCACGACACCTCCCCCCTCAATTCCCATGGCTCATGCTTCCCCTCTCAGAATCCCATCTACAAAACCACCGCTCCTTCTACGGCCTCTCTACCGACCAGACCCACCATATCTACCTCCCACAAGCTTCTCGCCCCGAGCTTCGCGTTGACTCCTCCAACGGTTGGCTTGTTATTTTCGACAATTGTAAATCCTCAGCCATCCTTGTCCTCAACCCCGTCACCCTGGACAAGCACCATCTCCCTCCGCTCTCCTCCTTCCCCAACATCATGAGCGTCGGCAACGAGTCCTACACTATCCGAAAAGCTAATGACTCACCCATTATCAGAAAACCGATAGAGGTGTATCAGCTTAGTTATCAGCAAATGCGTGACCTTTTTATCAGGAAAATCCTTTTTGTTCAAGTGAACAAGGACAACTTCGTTGCGGTGGCGATTATCAATAAGACCGGCGAGTTGGCATACTGCAAGAAGGGAGATAAACGTTGGGCTTTCATGGACAGCCATGGGCGTTCCTGGAGAGACGTTGCATATTACAATAGAAAATTCTATGCCGTGAATCTTGACGGATCAAGGGTCGGGGAGTACGATGTACTTAATGTAAACGGCAGATTTTCGACTGTTTCGGTAGTTATAATTCTTGTCCCTGGAGAAGTAACTAGTTTTTCCAACTATTGCCACAGTGTATATTTGGTGAATTCAGGGGACGACTTGTTACTGGTTGTACGCCTACTAGATCATCAATTTCCACGTGAGGGGAATGCCTTAATCAGAACGGTGTATTTTGACGTTTACAGATTCAGTTTGATCAGGTTGAGGACGGGTCACTGGGATAAAGTCAAGGACTTGGGTGACCGGTTGTTGTTTGTTGGGGAAAATTCATGCGTATCGTTATCATTGTCGTTGTCTGCTGCTGATGTTCGAGGATGTTTAGAGAATCCCCGCTATGATGGATGTTTAAATAATTGTATCTATTTTATGGATGATAGCCGTGTTCGCTGTCGTGTTCGCTGCCATGATATCGGTGTTCAAGTTCGAGGATGTTCACTACAAGATCACAGAGATGGTGGATGTTCAAAGAATTGTAACTATTTTATGGATGATAGCGGTGTTCGCCATTATGGGGTCGTTGGTTCTAAAAGACCTCCTCCCTACGATGGGGACGATGATGATGGTGCTTTTGATTGGGATAGCAATAGAGGCATCTTCAAGTTAACGGAAGGAATAATCCATTTACCATGTCGTACGCATCCGCATGCACTTTGGATTACACCGACTCCATGAGAGAGAGTTGAATCTAGTCTAGTCGCTTACATTTTGATATATGTTAATTGTTAACGTTTAATTCTCAAACTCCTAAACGGATTATATGTTGAATGTAATGTCATTTCTTCTTAGTTTTTTTTAATCAATTGTTTTGTTTGTTATTAAGTAACTAAAAATCGAGTTGCTCATATATTTTTCTCCTCTTCTCTTCTCTTGTGTGAGGTTTTAAATATTTTCATTCAATAAACTGGAGCCTAGACAAACTTTTAGGTGTCAATATTTATAATCATATACTTATGCTCCTGTGCTGCAAACAAAGCTAACCTATCATCTCAAAAATTAATTAATTTAGACCCATTAACAATTCTAAGCTTCTTTTTTAATTTCTCTCTCTNTCCCCCCCCCCCCCCCCCCCCACCCCCCTTCTCTCCGAAGAGATCATCATTTTGGAGAAAAAATAAAAACTTCGATTTCTTACTTACAAAACCAATTCAACCCCACCAATTACAACACACGGTTTGATTGATTATTATTTTTTAAAAAAGTAATTGACGGAAATCATTTCACACCGACAACTGGCATGACATGTTTTAAATGACTTTCTATGTTAGTCACTTAAAAGAAAAACAAAAAACAAAATCACTTAAAACATGTCACGTAAACAAGTGTAAAACGAGTGCAAATTAGCATTGGTATGCAAATATTTAGCAACTATTAGAACTAGGCGGCAGCTGCTATGCTGCATTTGCTGCGCACACAATAAGATCTTGAAGAACAACGAGCATAAGGCTAGAGATATTAGACTGGGAACGCTGTTACAGTCATGCATCATATCTCTTTGGTCCTCAAAAGTTGCTTGATATACTATGAACCAGATGTGAGTCTGTAACAAGCAGATCAACTATAACTTAAAAGCACATCATGTTTTGCAAACCTACATTGTACAATGATTTCCGAGTAACCTACAGTGTACCAGCAAACCTAACCATTCTATAATGCTCACAATGATTTCCCGCAAGTCACAAACTTGCCCACTTGGGATTGGGGGGATTTAGTTAGAGGTTGTCCTGCCCAGAGTCGCCCGCAAATCGTTGACGAAGGCCCCGTCGTAACACCTCTGCATATTCCTGCACAAACCAAAACAAATCTCATGAGCTCATGAACAACATATGCAAACAAGGACATTCATAGCTTTTAAAGCAGTCAAATGAGGGAGTAATAGCTTCTAAAACAATCAGATGAAGAAGTAACGTGAGTGCAATCACTATTAAGAGGGTTAAAGCTGCATGGCAATGCAAAGTGCAGCTCATTGTGCTTCCAGTCAACTCCCCCCTTCGCCTTCCCCTTTCCACAGGCAAAATATTCAAGCTCAAATTGATTATGATTTCACAAAGTCAAAATATTTGGACGCTTACCTTAGCAAGATCTTCTTCGCTGCACATCTCATCCACAAAATCTATGGAATCACTTCCGCTACCAGATAATTGGACTGCATTTTCAACTACTGAGCGGAAAACATCTCCTGGTGGATTCAGGTCCTCAATCCTCTGAGCCACTGGTTGAAGGTTGATCTTTAAAAAAAACAAATGGTATGTTAACACATAAAATGGAAGCATCTACAGAAATCAATTAAAAGCCAAAGAAAAGAGCAAGGCCAAACACTAGTTCTGTACAAATACCAGTTAAGGTAACAGACGATCCAAATCGATGCAGAAATACAGGACATGATAAAATACAGATTTTTATAGGCAAAGTACTATTATGCACCAAAGCCCACAAAACAGTAACCATGACAGCATATAATAATATCAAAAGTGATGATGTTAACATAATCTAACTAGTCCTAAATACTTTACAGATTTGAATTCCAAGACTTGGTATGTCAATAGAAGTGCTCCATAACTGAAACATGTCCATGGGACCATGAATGATATGAAACAGTTCAATGAGATAGCCATCTAAAATCAAATCAAGGTTTTGCGGTAGAGATGTTTGACAAAGCCATGGCAATAAAGTTAGACACATATGCATAACAAGCCCAGTTAGTAGATATGAATGTAAAAGAAAAAAAAAAAATGACACAAATTTCCCACAAACCAGCCTCTAAAAGTCTCAGCATGTGAGAAACACATTTTTTTAAATAGCATGCATTTATCAAACATTTTTTAATAGCTAAATGGACACGTCACTTTTAGAAGCTGGTTTGTAGGAAATTTCTGTATAAAACAAAAACAAAAAATACAATTCTTTAGTGAATGTGTGCATGTCGAACCTGGAAGTTTTGTTCATTTTGTTTGTCATCACTGCTCATCCTGTCATCATCCCGTGATGGTGGTTCAGCTTCAACAGCAGAATAAAGTTGAGCGGGGGCTGACCTACCACTGAGGGCTTGGGATACAATGGGCATCATCTGTTGGAACATCCTAGGCAAATCAAGGCCACCACCTTCGCCTCTTCCGAGCCCTGCAAACATGTTTCCTAGATCTTGGGTGTCGACCTGTTGAACAATTTGATTGACTGTATTCCTCATCTGTGGGCTCTGAGTCAACTGCTGCAACATATTCCTAAATACATCAGGAGAGACAACCCCAGTTTGCTCTGAAACACCTGTCACCAAACCATTCAAAGCAGGACTTTGCAGAACCTGGGACATAAAATTTGCCATATCAATCTGGCCATCGGAACCTTGTGCTCCCAGAGGTCTACTGTCCATGACCTGCCCAACTGCAGAGGGTAGTTGTCCCTGGGACCGCTCATTCGCATTCATACTACTTCCAGCAGAGCTATGAGATGCTAGAGATTGCAAAATCTGTTGGCCACTCGTCCTAATCCGCTGATTTTGATCAACGGAAGAACTGGTTGTACCACTGTCACCACCAGTGACCTTTTTTTGTTGCATTCCTCGTCTCTGATTGCATTAATAATACATGGATTTAGTAAGACTACCGAACACATGATGCTCATGTCACCAAAAGCACCCGAAAACTAAGAATGTAACCATAGCCTACTACTTAATATGAAATATAAAATAAATTAAATAGAAACTAAGCAAAGTGGCACATGGCACACAGTCATTCAATACATAGAACCAAGCCTGAGGGAGAATAGTCAAGTACTAATTTGAAAATATACAAACTCAAGCCAATAGGTTTAACATTTGACTAAAACCAATCAAGACCCAATATACAATAGGCATCTAGAATGCAAAATACAATTATGACATATTTAGAAAATAAAGATTTACATTTTGTAAAATTTATGTTACCCAACAATGTTTTCTGTACATTAAACTAATAAAAAGAGCATAAAAAGTAAAACCAGAACAAGAGAAAAGCATTTATCTTAACATTAAGCGGAAAAATGGCACAAATAAAGCAAAAGGATAGACTAACTTATATAAGACACATTTTTTTAGAAGTTGGTGCTACAAACGCAGTTTTCATGGAAAGTTGCTTGGCCTATTCCAACTATTTCTACATTTTTTGAATTTCTAGATTTATGCACTTCTTTCTCTACGGAGTAGGGGTCTCTTGTATACTCCTTGTGTACATGGATTGCGCCCCTCTACGCGTTGTTTGAATATACATTATTTATAAAAAATATTAAAAAAAAAAAAATTTAATATGAGTAATTGGCCCCAAGGAGAAGGAGAGAGGGAGATTCAACTAGTGACCTTAGGATATATGGTCCCTAGTCAATTGAACCATCCCTTGGGATATATAAGACAAAAAAAATTTAAGATCTGAGTCTCACATGTAAAGTTCCTTTTCAGTTATTACGAATGTTTTACCTATTCTATAAAGAACATAGATTGTTCATTTCCTCCTTTTTTGGAAAAAAAAATACAACAATTTTGAGTCAAACATCCTGTCATCTAGAGAAGCATTTTGGAGTTGCATGCAAGCTCAAAAACTGTAAGCTACCTGACCTCGCAATTTAGCACAAAAATAAGCATTCACATAATTCTATCAACACCACTAGCATTGCAATCAAAGACAACGGGAGGAGGACCGATCCAACAGTAAGTCCAAGTTGTCCACTTCTAATAAATCGTTGAAACATTACACCAAGTAAACCACGTGTGTAAAGTTGAACATATAGCATACTTTACGGAGAGATTTGACATATTAAATAACTTTGGATAAGCTCTTGAATACAATATTAATAACAATACATGATTTGCTTACTTTACGTTCCAAACCTCCCAGCCCTAATCCAATTGGAACAGCTTTGGCACCCTCAGTTGTATCATGCTTCTGATCAGATCTCAGAGCATTTTCAGGTACATCTTCCGACTTTGCTGCAGTTCCTCCACTTAAACAACTCAGGGAACTTCCATAGGAGTCAGAAACAGAAACATCCTTCAAGCCAGTTGAAGCATCATTATTACTTAATTGGTCAAATCCTTAATCAATAATCAGTACAAGATTCAAACAATAATTAACAAAAATAAGTAGGAATACTATCCCCGTGTTGTGCACAAAATATACCTTCTGACCTTGACTTTCAGGTGTGCACCCCGGCCCGAATGCACCTGATTCCCCGGCTCTGTTGACTGAGTTGACCGTCGTGGTATTTGGCTGTTCAGTCCCTACATCACTATGCGCACCAGATTCAACAGATGAATTTTGAACACTTCTCTCTGCTTCACCTGCACACAGAAAGAACAGCTTGGTGAGCTGAGTAGCATTATGTTTATCAACATCTGACACTACATGGGTTCAGTATAAATTAAACAATTAAAAAAATAAATGACTAGCTACCTGACGAAACCATGCCCTCTCCTTGCAAATTACCAACAAAATTCCTAATCCGTGAATTGACTTCAGATATAACAGAGGATAGTGAAACAGAGTCAGCAGGCCGCTGTGAAACAGAAACACCTAGACCAGGTTGTGCAACACCAGAACTTGCAACGCCAGTAGGACGTGATGGGACAGCCCCCGCAAATACATTTCTCATAGGTAGCACCCTTGTTGCACCTGAATCACCAGAACCAGCAGCACTACGATGTTCTCCTTGCATTCCTTCCACATTACTTGCCCTTGCACCAACCGCTGAAACAATTGGCGCGAGTGAAGTACCTGATATTTAATGGCATGAAATCACCATATAGAAGGTGCGCCATGCAGGTTGGTACAAAAAAAAATTGTTTTTCTATACAAGTAAAAATAATAATAATAAAAATAAATAAATAAATAATTCTATTAGAGAAAATAGTTTCTTACCAGCATGTATATGAATGTTTATGTGCCTTGGAGCATTCCCAATACCAACGGGACCAAAAGTCACAGGATTTGATTGAGGAACAGAACCACCAAAGAGGGAGCTGGTTTGAAGAGGAAAAGGCTGCAAGTAATAAAAGATGGCCAATGCATAATTGACATAACCAATCCAGTCATTTAGAAGTCATACCTACTAGGGTTTACATAAGATACGATTAACCAAGCTAATCTGCTTTCAATTAGACTTCATAAAGCATCAGCCTTAGCATGAACTGGTCTTATAAAGTTTCAGGAGAAAATACTATTATTGCTGAATACAAATTGCTTAAGAGACAAATGATACAGTCAGCCTATCACAACAACTACTGCGAATAAGTTACTTACAATGTATCTACTTTAACTTCGCAATAATCTATTGATGATCAGCGTTACACATATCTTGCCCATTCAACAATTTCCTAACCTATTCAAAATGAATGAGTAATTGAAATGCTTAATGTTATGTAAATGAATTGATAAAGTGTGCAGTCATTGACAAACCTGAACCATTATAGGATTAGGTCCTGATGGAGATATATAAACTGCAGGTCCAGCATTTAAAACATATTCTGCCTGCAAATTGAACAACTAGAATTATAAATGCTTTCTACTCATGAATGAACTAAAGCACATAGGAAGGATAAGACCCATACAGGAGACTGTCCCATTCGCAGTGTCAAAATTGTACGGCCAAGCTCAAGAAGAAGAGCACCGAAATGCTGCATTGCAAGCCCAAATTGCATTGATTCTGTCTGTATTTGGCCCCTTATGGAGGTATCAGGAGAAGATCCCTCTTGCTCCAGGCGTCCTGCAATATGCTACGATGTTGCAGCAAGTTACAAGTAGAACACAATCAGAGATAATAAGGTAAAAAAATATTAAACTGGAACATCCTAGTGGACCCCAAACTCATCGAGTTACACTTTGAAGCAATAAGAATTATATATGAAAAACAAAATAGGACAGAATTCATCATTTCAAAATGTGCTATATAGGAATCACTGAATAATTAATGTATCATCACATTAAAACATTCTCTACTTAAAGAAAGTGCAGTTATATAACCAAAGCTATGAACTAATTTTCTCCACAACTTAACTGCAAGTATCATTAAGGACCAAAACTCTTGTGCACTAATTCATTAAGGATCATTTGTCTGCATCACAATGAAGCATGTAACATGTATGGCATACAGTGAGCTGGTTGCGAATATGCTTCATAATGTATACTGAAATCATTGGCTACACTTAAATTAACCTAGTGGGTGGATGCAGGACTCAGGACCAGAAAGAGACTCCTATGGATTAAAGTAGCCTTCTCATGCCCAAGTGGTGAATGCCTTGGTCTTGAGGGTTTGCTCCCTTCAAGGTCCAAGGTTCAACACCTCATGGGTGCAAACAATTCCTTGGGGCCACACCCCTTAGTGAAAAGCTAGCGACTTAACCAGTTCCGTGTAGGGAAACTTCTGAGGGTGCGGTGCACGGGACCGGGGTTTACTTTGCAGGGGTGGGTCCGAAGGGCCCTGCCTTGGAGAGGTTCCTCGACATCGAAAAAAAAAAAAAAAAAAGATTTGATTAATGTTTAAAATTTGAATTGCAATATAATTTCTCCGTTCACATAATCTAAAATGCTGTAAACTATGTAAAAAGAGGACCTATTCCACATTCATAGATTAAAACTTCACAAGTCATTTGTTGGTTTCCACATATTGCCAGTTGTTTTGACGCCACAAGCAAGCACATGCAGTAGTATACCCTTTGAAGCCAAAAACACAGGTTATAGCTTGAGACCACTAGAAATATTGGTCCAGGAACAATTTCTCAAGGTAATTAAGAGGTTATTACTATCTAACAAGATTTTATCTAAGTTTATGTCAAGGGTAATCTGGTAATTTATGCTGCGTGGGTGGAACTAGGATCTATTACATACTAATAGGTCTTTATCATGTACAACTTTACTTGGCTCAAACTTTCAAAAAGATTATAGGTTGTAATTAAAACACTAGTCCCAATAATGAAAGTATCGAGAATCCATTCAAAGTTCTTATCACCGACATTTTTTTTAAAAAAGAATTCCAGAGTGGGTCTACTGAACGACAGAAATAATGAAGTCTCTTCACTCTTTCCCTCATTATAAAATGTTCCAAAGTTGCTGAAAATCATAAAAGCTAAAAAGTTGCTCTCATTCACAAAGAGTTATATAACCAACAAGATGGAGGGGGTGGCTACATGCCCAGCAGCAGAGGGTGGCCGCCTAATTTTTTTTATTTCTTTATTTTTTTTTTTTCCGTTGAAACCACCCATAATTTTATAATTTTTTGGTTTCATTTCTTTATGTTTTGGAAACACTTCTCATGGTTTTTGCTTTTTAGAAAGAGTGATGTTAAAAACCATATTTTTATCCCACAGCTATCCTATAATGCTAATGTGGCAGCCCCAACCAACCATTGGATTAGTTCTTGTTAAAAACACTTACCAAACATACACTTAAGTTTTTTTAGAAATAATGAGTATAATCTAACACAAAGCCCAAAAAGAGGTAGACAACAAATATACACAAAACAAAATTCTGATGCAAGACTTAAATATTAGAGGTCAAAAACTCAGGAGGAAGGAAACAAAACCACCAAAAAAGAAAAGTAAAATTGTATGCATTCTGATATAGTGATTACAGATAGTGCAGCAACAGCATGACCACTGAGAAGTCGCTCCGCATGACGCAGGACAATGCTCAATGATTCAGGTGTTCGCAACCCTTGTGCATTAGTAGGTAATTCCACCCTTGGTAGATTACCGGTGTTGGTTGAAGATGGCTGATAACCTACATCAAGGAGAACTAGTTAATTTTCTGCAGTTATTTGCAACTACAAGATTAGAAGGTGTTTTGGAATAATCACCATTTTGTGACAGTGTATGCTCCATGCGATTCATAAACTCAGAAAGAGTGCTCAAAGAATCAGGGATAGGCTGAAATGGGTAAAACAATTATATATTTAACAACAGTTAAATGCAAAATGTAAGTGGATCATCAACAATGGAATATGTCACTACCACATGAAGGGAAGGAACAGGTACTGCTGCTGCAGCCATAGGGATTTGCACAACTTGAGGTAAAGATTGGAATGGTTGACTAGGAAATGCCTGCCCAGACTGTGCTTGATTTCCTACCTGGGGCTGACCTCCAATGTTACCATGCGTCCCTTCTGTTTCATTTCCTTGAGGAGCCTGACCAAGAAAAGACGTTTGCATGCTTTACATGAGAACAAAAGTCAATTAACCCTGAATAGGGTCAAATTTTCTTTAACTTTAAAGTCCTGAATGAGAGAGAAGCTTAGTCAAAACCACTGCCAAATCACAGTTTCTTCTCATGCCCTCAAGGCAACTCCAGTCTTAAATTCATCAAATGTTATTTGCCATCCAAATCATGTGGCTCCAAATATGCTTAATATATTACCTTACTTATCCAAAAAATTACCTAAGTTATAGGCAAATACGAAACTATGAGTAGCTAAAATAGAAAGAGAGAATATGCCCAATAGCAGCTGATCCATTATCAAGTCCTATCATGCAAGTGGAAGAAAGATTAAAGAGCGTGCTACAGTCAATACTAATGTGGAGTAGATAAGACAAAGGTGAGTACACAATTTATACCTATCAAACTAACACAAGGGGGGAGGAGGTGATGCAAAAGCTATAAGTTCAGCATTCCTTTACTTCAACAAAGTGTTATGCAGTCAACTAGTAAAGAGGAATTTGAGATGTTAAGAAAAGTTAATGGATGTGACAATGAATAATATTTATAGCCAGTGGATAGGATTAATGTGGTTCAAACAAGGATTGCAAGGAATATAAAAATACCACAAAGGAGATAAAATAAGGTAGCAAGAAAAACAAATTCATAAAAGAACCTCAAAAGAGTCATATCATTAACATGACTCATGAAACCAAACCTGTAGGTTGTAATTCTAGAAGTTGGCTATAGAAAATGCATACAATCTCAACACACATGCGTTACTTACCAAATTAGAGTACTGTGGGCCACCAGTACCAACAGAAGTAGTCTGGCCACCAAGTCCAATAGAATTTAAAACAGCCCCTATAACCTACAATTCATACAAAAAGGCATAATGCCTTCCGGCATATTAATCGACATAAACTAAGATACAAATTAAAGCAAGACTCTGAGAGCAAAAACACTCACCCGGGAAAGGTCAGGAACCATGCCGTCACCTTGATCCCCTACATTAAAGGTCCCAAGAACTACACTGTGCGAAATTTGCCCAACACGATTACGAGGATTGCCAGCACCGGCATCACTTCCTGCTAACTCGAGAAAAAACCACTATTAGTTTAACTTGCAATTGACTATTTTCACTTTTTAGAAATGGTCCAAACCCAATATACAGCAAAAGCAACATAATCCCAAAAGCAACCTCTATTTCCATTATTCCCAGTAGTCTCTCCAGAACCTGTACCAGATGAAGGTTGTGACTGTGCTGGCTGCCTTTCTACCAAATGCAACGTATGCCCATTTTCCACATCTACAACCAATTAAGGAAATAATTCTGGAACAAAGCCATAAATTGCTCAGCTGCATAAAATAAACCAATTCTACAAACAATGAAGACTGGCAACATAACCACAGACAATAAGATTTACACAGCCCCAGCATGCACAAAACTTAAAACATGAAAGATAAACTAAACTAAATCACAACTAAATGGATTTTGGAGGAGAAGAACAAAAGACCAACTTTTTCCAGGTACTGTCAGCCAACGTGTATTCACAAACACAGATTTTTCAGTGATCATCCAAGCCCTTTACAAACCATATAATTAGGACTTGACCAGTACCAAAGAGAAGAAGAAGAAGAAGAAGAAGAAGAAGAAGAAGCTAAATTCTATATAGCCATAACTATATAACTACTGACTTTGACTTAGGACCTGTTTGGGATTGCGTTTAAGAGGCCTAAAAGTGTTTTTAATACTCAAATTCTGTTTGAAGAAAAAAAAAATGCTCGTTTTGTAAAAAAATTAAAAGCGCTTTTAAGGGTTCAAAAAGCCTAAAAATGCCATTGACAAAAGATTAAAAATAAAGCTTTTGCCTAAAAGCGCTTTTTGACTTAAAAACTCTATTTCTCCAACGCAATCTCAAACAAGCTCTTATTATGGTTCTCATGATCTTAAATGTTTGGGTCTCCAGCAGAGAGTGCTTTTTTAAAAAGCAACCCCATATAAACTCCTACTAACAACTGATATTGCATCTTATGATAACAAAAACACACACACACCCCAAAAAAAAAAAAAAAAATTGGATACGATACTCAGAGAGAAGATGATCATCCTTTAAGACCCTTCCCCTGAAAATCAGCCGTTGCTGACCAACTGGGATACCAATTTCATTGGCTATTTTCTCCTTAAATGATGAAACAGGCACCTGAATAACTCAATAACCACAAAACGAATTAGACATAAAATTTATACAAGTCACAAATCAACCCATGTTGCCCTGCATAAAGCAAAACATAACTGTGAATAAGGTAGATTGGAGCTCACATTCTTATCCACTTGAAAACTGTAAATCTGGGAATCAAGAGTCTTGATATTGAGCTGAACAATCAAATCTGAGCTTTCCCCAGGAACATTTCCAGCACTGGAACCTTCACTAGAGTACTGATCCGCCATGCTATATCAACAATGTAAGTCTAAACCACATATATAATTTAGTCACGGCCATCCACAAAATTCTTATAGGAGCAGCGGAAAATACATGGCATGTGGCATACTATAAAAACAAGATTTACTAGACAACTAATGAGTAAAAAAAAGTTTCTAAGGTAAGCAAAAATATTTTCAAGAAAAGCATAATCCTCGGTGTCTCACATTGAGACCCACCATAAAAAGGAATCTGAATAGCATGTTTATCTCTTTTTAGTCCATAAAAAGGAGGAAATTCCCAATGCAACACAGCTATATGACATTAATTGCAGATGAACGGGGTGCACAGCAGCATATGAAAATACATTAAGATGCCAAGTTCCTACCTCCGTTTTAATAGCTACTAGTTAAACGTCTTTTTCCTCTCTTAAATTGTTAACTTGTGAGAACGAACAGAAAGCTTACTTTGCCCAGAAAATAGCCATTGAACTTGATAATAGATTACCACAAACATAATCATGATTCACAACATACACGCCACAAAAAGAAAACAGATACCAAACCCACGACTCAAAATGTACATTAACTTCATTGCCATACTTCCCACGCACTAAACTCCCATATTTTGGAACTGCAACATTCACGTCTTTATAGTGAGACACTGAGACTTACAGGTTCATAAATGTCTCTTTTCCACTAACCCCACCACAACCACATTCGGCACATATAGGTATCACAATCGCCAACACATAGACACAATGCATATGAGAAGGGAACCACCCAAAAAAGAGAGGGATTTTAATTCCAAAATATCACTAAAATTACGCTCTATTTCGGTTGAATTTAGATAATCTCAAAAGCTACATTGCCCAAGTGTTTATGATAAAATGAGATTATCAAACCCTAACGTTCAAAAACCAAGGTAATGCACATACTCCGGCCTAACGTTTGTCTCAAATCCAGAATCCAACCCTATCATTACAGAGCAGCCAAGTCTTTTACGAAAACAATCCAATAAAAAAAAAATTCAAAAATATAAACAATTCAACAACTAGAAAATAAGAAACAAATCCTGAAAATCTCAGCCACAATCAACTGTTGCGAGCATTTCTAGTTCAACACGCTGCCAATCGCGAATTCGCGATAAATATATCCAATAATCGAATTAGAGATTATAGGAAAATTCGCAGAGAACAAAAAAATATGTGTGTGTGAGAGAGAGAGAGAGAGATAGACAGAGGGAGGGAGATTGTAATCGAACCTTGTTGTCGTGGATGGCCGGGGATGAATCGGAGAGTGGAGTTGAGAGCAGACTTGAAAGGGTGGATTTGATTTGGTCGCAGAAAAAGTGAAAAAGGGATGTACGGATTACTTGGTATGTAAGTAAAGAAGATACTTTTTTTGGGCTTGCGAGGGCTCGACCACACGCAGAGCTGGGCTAGGTAGTCTGGTCTGTTTCTGAAAGCAATTCTAGAATGATCTAGATGAAGGGCGTTGCTTATCAATAATTAATAATAATAATGTATAAAACAAAGGAAAAATAATATACATACCGGTCGGACCATATATGAAAAATGTTACACACATTTTTATTCTTTGAGGAAAAGGATTTTCTTTATTTTAATTGACATCCATAATAACTATTTTATGGTTATTATTTGAATTTTGAAATTAGCGCATCTAATGGTGAACATAAAATTAATATTGACACGTTTTTAAACAAAATTTTAAAATGTAAAATCATGTATACACTTGAATGTACAAATTTATTATCTATTTTATTTGAAAGGGAGATGATCCTTGTCCTACTTGGCACACTCTTATTCTCACTCTTTTTTTTGACATGTTCGCACAAGAGAAGGGGAGAGTGTAATTAAGCGTGGTCCCAGTCGATTGAGCTACCTCTTAGGGACTATTCTCACACTCATTGAATCAATACCTAATAACAATTCATCACAAATATATATATAATAGACTAATAGTAATTTAAAAGTCACATCAATGAATGTAAGGGTGAGAGTGTGTGTAGCAGTACTTCTCAAACTAATGTCCAATTTACAATGCCTTCCAAACTAAAAATTGCATCTGTCTTCCAAATTGCCAAATATTTGTAATGTTCTTTTAAATAAAAAATAAATAAATATTTTTAATAAAAATAAAAATAAAAAATAAAAAGTTGGAAGAGGGGTGGTTCTGCGGTGGTAGAGCCATCCTCATGGCCGGCCATTGGGAGTGATTTGGTAACCCTAAGCCGACCCAGAGAGGTGGTTTAGTCTTGGGATGGCTCTTCATTTGAAAAAAGATTTGAGTTTTAAATTTTAAATTGTTTTGAAGTTTGAGAAAAACATTATATGTTTTTGCTAAAACAAATAAAGTAATTAAACGAGATACGCGGAAGATACATTGTCGTATGTACCGACCTGTTTGTTTTGTCCATATTTGTTAGGGACGAGGATGCTCTACGTACTATAATTAGTTTGCTCACATTCCCTTCAAAAAAACAAAAAAAAAGTAAAGTTTGCTCACATTAATTTCGATGGGATTGTGAGGTTCACCTGTATATGCAAGCAAGTAAAGGATTTTTTTATTTTTTTAGAAAAATCCAAAATTTTGAGAAATATTTGAGTTTTTTTATTTTAAAAATATGGTAAATAGCATTTCTCCAAAATCCATTCCAATGGCCGAATTGAAGGAAAATTTTCTTGCCTTTGTTAACATGAAAGTCATTGCCATTTGTCTCACTCTCAGTCACATGGCCACCCTATTACTATATTCATATTTCATGCCAAGCGCCGCCCAGAACTCCGCGTGTCGTAGATTGTCACCTTTTAAGAGCGAAGAAAGCGAGCGAGAGAAAGAAAGACAACGCGCGAGTCTTGGACGCCATGGATGAGAATTCGTCAAGTGAAACTAGAGGGAAGCCCATTAGATGCAGAGGTAACTCTTCAAGTGTACGTCTGAAACTAATTTCTTACACTTTCTTGGAAGTCTCTGAAACTGTTTCTAAATGTTTTATATTAGCTGCGGTAACTCGCAAACCGGCTGAGCCATTGGTGATCGAGGAGATCATAGTGGCGCCGCCGTGGCTCGTGAGGTTCGGGTTCGAATCATATGCACCTCCCTCTGTCACAGCGATGTCACTTTCTGGGAAATGAAGGTTAGTATCTCAAACCATATTCTGTTCTGAAACTCGAAATTTTTCATGAATGTAAGCCAATTGATTGTGTTTATAGGATTTTCCAGGGATTTTTCCAAGAATTCTCGGTCACGAAGCTATCGGGTACACTGTCACCACACTTTCCAATTTGTCTTCTTTCTTCTTTCCCTTCTTGTTTAATTGGTGACACCAGATATTTGATGTCTGGAAAATTCATTTGCTTTGATAAATTTGAGTATAGAGTAACTGGTGGGATGATCACAATAGTGCTTCTGTAGAAAATGGTCTTCATTACATTTGCATGAGTATATAAGTCATCTTAATCAACGTAAGTTCATTCTGTCAGCTTCTGGTGCTACCGTTGAGATAATATATTTATTACCGGACAGGGTTTCTCCAAATTGTGTTGGATGACCTGTTTTCTTTTAACAGCAATGTGAGAAATAAAAGCTTTGTTTCTCATCACCTCGGTGCTTTTCACATGTTTTATAAATTGAATTGAAGGAAGTTTTTGGAGGAAAACCTGTCTTTTCTTACCATATCCTAGTCTTTGCCATTGCTTCATCTCAGGATCCTAAAAAGTGATTGCCATTAATTAAGCCAATGTGATAAGCTATATATGAGCATTAACGATTATGCAGAAGCATGAGATGAAAAAGATCCATCATATTGTTCGGGCTTATTCAATGTTCAAGTTTTCAAGCATTAAGGTTGTGAGATCTGGTATTTGTTCCCACAAATTTTATGTGTTGTAGGTTTGTGGAAAGTGTCGGGGAGGATGTAGATGAAGTAACTGAAGGAGACACGATCATCCCTTCATTCGTCTCAGATTGTGGAGAATGTGTAGATTGCAAATCAGAAAAGAGCAACCTATATATGATCAAAACTCCCTTTCAAAATATCTCCTTGGATGCCAAGATATAAGTCCAGCAGATTCACTGACCTCAAAGGGGATGTTGTATGTCATTTTTCAAATGTCTCAAGCTTTGCTGAATATACAGTTGTAGCCATTGCCCTGTTGATATTCCGCATGCCTCCTTAGCTGCGGAATATCAACAGGTATTGTTATGGATTTTGTTAGTTTGAAAGCTTGAATATTAGAGTTAAAAACCCATAGTTTGAAAAAAAAATATATGAGCCCATCAGGTTAACTCATCAAAAGGATGCCCTTTCACATAACAATAACCTCTGTTCTATCTGGGTTTTAGGGGTTGGTGCTGCTTGGAGAACAGCAAATGTGGAAACAGCTAGGATCAACCGTTGCAATTTTTGGACCGGGGTCTGCTGTACGGACATGCAGAACTTAGTATACGTATTGTTTTATCTTCTTCCTTGCATTCATCCTTTGACAGGCTGCATAGAAAAGCTCATGGTTATCAGTAGTTGATTTTGTAGGTAGCAGAGGGAGCTAGATTAGGTGGAGCTTCTATAATCATTGGAGTGGATGTGAGCCCAAACAAATTTGAAATGGGTGAGTCATTTTATTTGAGAACAGTAATATGATCAATCTAATGTTGTCAATGTTTCCAGTTAGTTATAAGTCAGATTAACCTGGAATTTATTAATATAACGGTGTAAAAAATCTTGTATCATAATCAGATTCTGAGTGAGCTCTGCAAGGGTTCTTGATTTTTTATTTTTTTTTTTTAATTCAAGAAAAAAATTTGGACTCACAGACTTTATCAATGTTGGAGACACTGGAAATAAATATGTGAGCCAGGTCTTCTCTTATAATTTTTGTAATGATTCTAATTTTCAAAATGGGCAGCTAGATAACTGGGCAGTTTCTTTTCATCTCATTGGGCAGATGATCATCAATGAGATAACTGTAGTGAGCTTTGGCACTTCTAATTTTCTTCAGAGCGGGAAAAGCCGCATGGGATCGATCCTTGTTTGGAGGGCTCAAAGCTAAATCTGATATTCCCATTCTCCTTAAATGCTAATTGGACAAGGTGAGTTAACAGCACCTGCCGATCTGTAAAACCAAAGTGTTATTGGTAAATGCACACAGATAATTTTCTTTTCTTTTTTCTTTTAAATTTCTATCAGGAACTGCAGCCGGATGAATTTGTTACTCATGAGGTAAGCTTTGAGGAGATCAACAAAAGCTTTTGATTTACTCATTGAAGGACAAAGTCTTGGCTGTGTAATTTGGATGGACAAATGAGTAAGCTTCTATGGAATTTAATAAATGGTGAAGGTTCAATGACAACAATAAAACTTTTGGGACTTCGCTAGCTAGCCTTCACTTTTAGCATTTGCTGTATTTATAGTCTTATCGATCTGTGAAATTTTCAATGTTTGATCAAATAATAGCTGTCACCAACGTTTCTTAATTTGCTAATAGAAATGCTTCAAAAGTGCATCTCATATGATAGGCATAATATGAAAGAGAGAAAGAAAGCAAAGAGGAGAAAGAAACTGATAAAGTGTTAGGTCTACATCTTTAAATATGTTGAGTATATTGATGTACATCTATTTATTGATAAACAATAAGTAATAACCAAGTAAATCTTGATCTAAATAAGGAAATAAATTATATGAAAATAATATTAAATTTTACAACAATAAGCAACATATATATATATATAGAGAGAGCCCCTTAGGTCCAGATGATCTGTAAAAGGTGGCTTTTACAGCACCCAATTAAAATTTGCCACATCATACAAGTACACAAACCCAAATAAACTCAGTTATACCGGATCCTTCCAAAAATCAAACAATCCCTTGCCTCTAGCCCTGATCGCCAGACCACTGAGCGCAAGATCACCGAGATCGCCCAACCTCGATCACCAGATTGTCGGGCCTTTGAAGCCTCAGATCGTCGAGTGCCAAACCTACACCTCCAAACTAGAAAGCCAATCGCCAGACTGCCGGAGACTTGATGCTGCAGGAAACCCAAGCCACTCGCCAGATCTCCAAACCGCCACAGCCAGACCCAGGAGGGGGTCTCACCGTGAAAAGCTACAAAATCGCTTGAAAACCGTCTTAACCCGCCTAAAACCGTTATGACCCACTTCAAAACCCGATTCTAATGCCTCAAAATTTGTTTATAATGCCTAAAAACTCGTTTTTTTATTCAAAACTAAAATCTAGAGGTAGAAAGTGAACCGTTTATGGATATTATCATCCTAAAGGCCGGAAAAAATTGGCTTCAGCACTGAAGAAGACGACTTCTCGGCCAGACCCGTGGGTCTGACTGTGACTCACCCACAGGTCTGGACTGACCCGCCACCTAGCTTGAATAAGCTCAAAATATTGTGTGTGTGAGTGTATGATATTTTTGTGGAATTATTTTGTGTATATATATATGTATTTTTTTTTTCATATCCGCAAGAGAGGTGAGATTTGATTCGATATAATGATTTATGATTCATGTCAGCAATTGAAAACATGATTTTTTTTTTTTTTTTTGACATGTTCACACAAGGGTAGGAGGAGGGAGAGATTCAAACTTGTGACCTCTGCTTCATAAGACGTGGTTCACAGCCGATTGAACTACTACTTAGAGATGAAAAAACATGATTTTTAATCTTCATTCACATGCTTGATAATTGGTAGCTGATACCATTAAAAGTATTATTAATCATTAATGGATCCAACCACCCAATTATCGATCCAGCTAGCTAATTAACTTTTGCATACTTCAAAGGAAATCATCATCTCTAAGTTAGTGGGAAGTGGGAGCTAGCTATACAATATTATAAAATTAATAAAAACAGTAACTCAATTACTTTTTATTTGTTTAAATTTTGGACGCAAGCCATAATTTATCAATCACAAACAAATTTACAAATCAAATATAGAGTATAAAAATAGTTAAAAAAAAAACACTACTAAAAATTTAAAGTTTCAGTATTTCTCAAATTTGAATATAAAAGAAAAGTTTGTTTTCCCTCTCTTATGCGCTTGTGCGGCTTAGGATCGATTACGTGATTTTTAAAAATATAATTAATTATTTGGAAAAAATGTAATTTGAACCTTTAAAATTTTATGTTTAAAAAAAAACTATTTATTATTTACTATTTGAAAATAATAATTAAATCACAATTTTTAAAAAATACAATTTTAAACAATTTTTCTTTTAAAAAAAATTGCACATATAAAATTATGGATCTGTCTTGCATACTGTTATTGAAATAATATCATGTATGCTGTTATAAATTGAATGACAAAAATTTATCATAATAAATAATTAAAGTAATAGAAGGGTTTAAATTTATCATAATAAATGCCAATAAATAAATGAAGTAATGAATGAAAGAGAAAATTGATATTTACTATGATAGATTTGAACCCTTCAATTATTTTAACTAAATTCTCAACATTCAATTTCTTAATAACATACATGTTATTTTAATAACAACATGTAAACCAGATTCATCCTAAAATTATAATGTCAAATGCATCCTAAATTTCAAACAAAGAGGCATAATAAAACAATTTTTTAAAGGGAGCAAAAAGTCGGGTAAGTTTTCCTACAAGGAGAAGAAAGTGGAATTTAAAAATGGAAAACTAATTATATGGCCCTGTGACTTGATCTACATATTTGTATTTTTTTAAAATATAAAATAAGAAAGAGGCTAATCTAATCATAATTAATAATTATTAACAACCTGCCCAAAATAATAATTATTATTATTAACGACAATTAGGTTGACTCTCGACTCGACTGAACACGCGAGCACCTGCCAGTCCTCGCGGTAGTTGAGGCCACTCTCTGCGACGCTTCACGCTTGGCTTGTAAGTTTGTAACTCTGTCGGATGTCTCTTCTCGTCACTTTTAAGGTCGTATGGGTCTATTACTCTATTAAGGCGGCGACCCCACCACTACAGAACACTGGCACTCCCAATACGATCAAGTCCATTTTTTTATTTCTTTCAAGAATCAAGGGTCCATTATTCTTTTTATTTTTTTATTTCTTTGTTCTTACGTTTTATTAATCTCGTAGACGTCGACGTTTGTTCCACCGGCCGGGGCCGGGCAACCTTACTTCTACTACATACCCAAATTCCACTTTTCGCAGATTGTCACGTTGTGAGTCTTGGTCGCCATGGATGGGAAATCATCAAGCAAAACTAGAGGGAAGCCCATTAGATGCAGAGGTAGCTCTTCAACTTCAAGCGACTGAAACTAATTTCTTACACTTAATTTCTTGGAGCTTGGAACCGTCTGAAACTGATTTCTAAATGTTTTATATGTATGTGTATGTCAGCTGCGGTGTGTCGCAAACCAGGTGAACCATTGGTGATCGAGGACATCATGGTGGCGCCGCCGATGGCTCATGAGGTTCGGATTCGAATCATATGCACCTCTCTCTGTCAGAGCGATATCACTTTCTGGAAATTGAAGGTTGGTATCTCAAAGCATATTCCTTCTGCAACTCAAAACTATACGCTACTTTTTATAAAATCTTGATTTTTTTGTAGGATTTTCCTGCGATTTTTCCAAGAATTCTCGGTCACGAAGCTATCGGGTTAGTGTTACATTCTTGTCGATCTGTTTGTTTTTTGTTTTGTTTTTCCATGAAGTAGGACAAAAGACCCACCCACTCTTCATGAATTTGGTCAAGTCTTACCAGTTGTTTTAAGGGTATTTTATCATTATTTGTAATAATTAGGCATTTCTTTTCTGTAATGCACGTATTTGGTGGATGATAGAGATATGGACTGTACGAATGATTTGGTAGGTAGATGGATAATGGATGAATGGATGAGATGAAATGTAAGAGGTTGATTATAAAAGGAATGGACAATTCGAGAGGCCCAGATGATTTTCTGTTTGCTTCTTTTTGATCTGAAACAGAATGTGGGCTTGGGTTATGTACAACCCAATTCCTAACCGAATAACTCTAGAACTCAATCAAAACGCAATGTTTCTGAGTATGATACAAAACGCAAGATGAAAACATATAAAACGCAACCCACCAAATATACCCCCTTACATTATCCTTATTTAATTTGTATTAGGATTTATAGTAATCTTAGAATTATGGACTTGTTTTCATTGTCGTTGACTAAAAAATATTTATCTAGAGAGTTTCTCTGTGTTTTATTGTAGGGTTGTGGAAAGTGTGGGGGAGGATGTAGATGAAGTAACTGAAGGAGACACTGTGATCCCTATATTCTTGTCAGATTGTGAAGAATGTGTAGATTGCAAATCAAAAAAGAGCAACCTATGTTCAAAATTCCCTTTCAAGGTATCTTCTTGGATGCCCAGATATGAGACCAGCAGATTCACTGACCTCAAAGGAGAGGTTTTATATCACTTTCTTTCTGTCTCAAGCTTTACTGAGTATACGGTGGTAGACATTGCCCATGTTACAAAAATTGATTCCTCAATCCCTCCAAACAGGGCATGCCTTCTTAGTTGTGGAGTATCAACAGGTATTTGGCATGGACTTTGTTATATATGAAAGTGTCAATTGAATCAATGCTCATTAACTCGAACAGATTTAACAATCATAGTGCCAGCTGAGAAGTACTTCATTTTAGCTTGAATCAGAGTTACGAATTCTACTATTGAGAACACATGAGCCCATCAGATCAACTCATCGAAGGTTGATGACTTTTCACATAATAGTAACTTTCGTCATACTTGGGTTTTAGGGTTTGGCGCTGCTTGGAGAACGGCAAACGTGGAGACAGGATCGACTGTTGCTATTTTTGGGCTGGGGTCTATTGGATTAGCAGTACGAACTTGCAGTACTTTGTATCATAATAGTTTTATCTTCTTCCTTGCATTCATCCTTAGCAGGTTGTATTGAAAAGCTCATGGATATCCGTTGATTTTCTAGGTCGCAGAGGGAGCTAGACTATGCGGAGCTACTAAAATCATTGGAGTGGATGTGAACCCAAACAAATTTGAAATCGGTGAGTACATTTTATTTGAGGTACAGTAATATGATCAATCTAATGTTTCCAGTTAGTTATAAGTCGGATTAACCATAACTTGATTAACATAATGGTGTAAAAAATCTTGTATCATAATCAGATTCTGAGTGAGCTCTGCAAGGGTTCTTGATGATTTTTTTTTTTTTTTTTTTTTTAATACAGGAAAAAAATTTGGAGTCACAGACTTTGTCAATGCTGGAGATTGTGGAAATAAATCTGTGAGCCAGGTCTGCTCCTATAATTGTTTATGATTATGTTCCTAAGTTTTATACTTCTATCCATTATTAACCTTGGGATAAACTGTTTATGCTTTGTAAAGAAAACATGTTTTTGGTTGTATACTATCGAAGTTATTAATGATTAATGTGCATATGTCATACTGAATTGTGTAATGATATGGTTGATGGGATTAAACTTAAATGAGTATTAAAGATGATTATCATTCATTCATCAAAGGTGGGTAGGAAATTTTGAGCTCCTATTTTTTAACTGTTGGCAGTTTCTTTTCATCTCATTGGGCAGATGGTCAATGAGATAACTGGTGGAGGTGCAGACTATTGCTTTGAGTGCGTCGGATTGCCATCCGTGGTGCAGGAAGCATATGCCTGCTGCCGAAAGGTCTTTCTCTTTCTCTCTCCCTCTACTTGACTTCAATTATGGCATAGTTGATCAAATCTAGTCCCAGCATCACGCATCTAACCCTTCATCAAGATGAACAAAGTAGCATTGAAGTTTGTGTGGTGTGCACTTGCGCTTATTTGATCATTGATTTTATTTTAATATTTCTCATATGGGTTAGAAGTAAAAAACCTGAAAAACCTATTTCCCATTTTTCCTATTCATCTACCCAAACTTGTCGCCACAACCTCTGCTGGCCACGATGCCAGCCAGCCCAGGCGACGGTGACCATGACGCTCCTCCATGTATATTGCAAAAAATAAAAAATAAAAAAAAAATTCTCTACTTTAAGATCGGATCTATAATAAAGGCTAAAGCAGGATCATGGAATGGCATTCATCTTATGGGTCATGGGTTAAGACTGGATCTACTATTGAAGTATGAATGTGAGTGCTCTTATAGGTATCAAACCAACAATATAAAAAATTCCTATTAATTTTATATTATATGCGTTGATAATCAAAATCAAGGTTTCTTCTTGCCATTTTTTTTTTTTTTTAGGTTATTGTTATTTTCATCTAGTCTACATCTATGGGAAAAAAGATTTTAACATGTTTTAATAAACTAAAATTAAGGGACGTCTTATGTTTTAATTCATTTGAATGTTAATGGTATTTTTTTCCTTCGTTTATGTGATTTAAAGTTCGACTTACCATTCTTCTTCTCCTCCTTTTCTGTTGTAATTACTGTTACGGTTTTTATTATACTAAACATGGTCTCAATTTACTCCTTAATTACAAAGATATGTAGGGATTATTGCACATCATCATGTGGGAGACACCTATTGATTAGAAACAGATTTACTAACGTACTGACCTTCGTCTTGTGCTCTAGAAATATTTCTTCCGTTGCCGCCTTCTTCACCATTTCTGTTTCCGATGAAGTTAAAGAAGCTATATATGCAGAAATGAGCAGTGATGATTGAGTTCCATCAAAAGAAATTCGATAGAGAGAGCATCAAATACAAATTGTTAGATATATTTCTATGGCTTTTTATATATAGCAAATTAGCATGTATTGTAAAAGTGCCTGTAATTAGCAAAAGTAGAAAGTAGTAACCTCTACAGCATATAAAATGACGATACCAAACTGGCTGGTTTGCTACTGATGTTGAGGGGACGAGTATATGGGAATTATCAATCTCCAGGTCAGGAATGTGCTCAATTTTGGGCCAATCTGGACCTCCTCCACCCTCCTTTTGGCATCGCTCAGATAACAGGGGACATGTTTGGATTTGCAAATGTTTAAGAGAGCTGGGGAGCCCATCCCCAGGCAAGGACTGAAGCATAGGGCAGTCCTCAATGTACAGGTCACTGAGTAAAGGGATGTTCTTCAGTGAAAATGACTTGAGAAGGAGGCATGATGCGATAATCAGACACTCCAACGAAGTGGGTAGCTCCTGATCATTTAGTGTCTCCAGCTTTTCACAATTTCGGATGGAAAGTAGGTAAAGAGAGGTCAAGGTTCGCAGCGACCCTTCTTCTCCGTTGGACAAGGACACCAGGTCTTTGCAATCTCGAATGTACAACGCCTTGAGCCCTGGAAGTTGGGGCCATTTGGGAAGTGAGGATATGTTTGAGATGCTGGAAATAACCAACGACTCTAGAGAGCTTATTTCTGGTATTGCCCCCACCAATGCTCCATCATCACATCCTTCCAGTGTTAACTCAAAAATACATCGGTTGTGGGGTGGTGGTGGGAAAGTGGTCAGCAACTCACACCGACTGATCTCCAGCCTTTGTGGAGAGAAGAGCCGTGGCAACGCCTGCTAAAGTAGCATTGAAGTTTGTGTGGTGTGCACTTACGCTTGCTAAATGTTTTCGATTCAAGAATGCTTATCATCTTAGCAGATTTGTGTCGCACTTTAGGAGTCTTTTCCCTTGGTATCACCCTCATCCAGGACAAGAATTGTGCAGCTGGTAAGAGAAAATCACACACTCATTTTCACACAAGTCTTTTTGTGGTTTGGAAAATTTTCCAACTTTTCACTATAAAGACAATGAATCAGTGGTGACCCTTAAAAATATGTTTCGGAAAACTTCACTTACCCATGAATGGTCACTCACTCTTTTGCAATGTCCGTTCAAAATTTTTTAATTTAGTGTATCAAACTTCTAATTTTTTGCAATATCCTCAATTATTATTATTGTTATTATTTTATAAAAAATAATAATATATCTATGGGTTATAATAATATATGGTGAGCTGTTATGGGTGTCCTCTCCGAAATTGTGAATGGTTTCATTCTTGTAGATTATTGCTACTGCTACATGTTCACGTATGTAAAATGGTTTGATTTTGCAAACTTGCTAATTATATCATTTACTTTTCTAGGAAGCACGTTGTAATTAAACGTTTCTCCTTTGGGTGCAGCGATTTTGATGGAGATCGTGAGGACTTGCATCTCCCATCGGGAGTGGTGTGAGCTTGGCCCTGGGATGCTTCAAAAAGTTTTAGTATATATCTAGTTTAGCAGAACTGTTGTACCTCATCAAGGTAACTATGTAATGTAATTTATAGTATTTGAGAGTTGTTAGGAGGTTTAGATAGTTTATTCTTGACATGATATATGCTTGTGGAGTTATTCTTACTGCTTTTAGCTCGGTAGTAGTTTTACTGTGTTCTTGTTGTTGCTCTGTTTTGTTAGGGAGCAGCATCAGTTTGCATGGAACTGATGTGTACGTGTTTGTATTGGTCCAGTTTGTTACTGCATGTTTGTACTTCTGTGTTGCTTCTATAAAATGATCTCATTCATAAAAAAGCACCGCAAGACGAGTTCATGGTTCTACAAACAATCCATAGCAAACTTCATGGTTAAGTTCATATGGTACATGAAAAAGTTCCCCACCGTGGAGGAATGCTGTCTACTGGCATCACCTAGGTTTTTTTTTTTTTTAAAAAAAAAAAAAAAAACACATAACTGGTTGCTGGTGCAATTTTCGTTTGGACGAAGAAGGCCCGAAGCAGTCTCCGTATGGTAGGCTGACTTTCTTATGGGCTTGAGTTGATCTTTGGATCAATTGGGTTGTAGGATTCAGGTATTAATGAAAGGAATAGTCACCAACAACACAAGGATTAGAGTAGTTCGGCCTCAAATAAGCCTATACATTGACTTAAGAGAGTTGTTAATAATCTTATTGCAAAATATTACAATGCTTACAACATAAACTTTTTCTATCCCCTTCTTTCTCTTCTCTAAGGATTAGAACATGTACTCTTTCTCTTGCTCTTGCCCTCCTCTTCAAGGTGTTGCAGCAGCCTATTTATAGCCCTCAACAACGAATCTGCAGCCCTCCACCGTTCAAGCACACTCATCCACTCAATTCCCACTTTGTATTGATTATTTGCCATTATCTCTTCAAGTGTGTTAGGTATATCCTTGGTGCACATAATTTAGGCGCATAGAACATATTGAATGGCTGCAAGACATCCAAAGACTCCAAACACACATGTAATCACTTGCTTGTATCCGGTGGCCCCATTACACAAGTTATTAAATAACTGATAATCCTCACTAAAGAAATAGAAGGGGCCATTTAACCATACCACTTTCCCCTGGAATGATCAGAACATTGAGCATACAGTACTTTTATTTGGGAGTTCGAATGAAAAGAATAACCACAATTTCCACCCGTAGAAAAATGAACCTGCATATGTTCAAGATGCATGCATTTGGCCAATCACAAGTGATTTCAACAAAACAAAACAAAAAACCAACAAATATAGAAAAATGAAATTATAATAAAATTGTGTCCAGTTTTTTGCATGGTCAATATGTCAATCACCTCAAGAGACCTATAGAAAACCAACCATTTTCAAAAATATGCCCAATTCTAAATCATCCTGGTAGTCAAACTTCATAGTATAGATGGAAATAATGAATTTATATAATTCATCCCAAAAAATAATGAATTATACAACATAGTGTTAAATTAACACTTATTTTAAAAGCTTAAACTTATTGTAAATGGTGAGTTTAATTAATATTTTAACAAAGAAGGAAAAAAACTCAGAAGAAAAATGCATAGAGCCAAGAATTCTTGATCCAAGCACAGTTTCTCGTATAAATTACCTCCACGACACGGACTTCAATTGCATGTCTGGTGGCAAGGTCGCATGCCATATGCAATAATCTTTTGTGCATAAGAACATCTTGTGCCCTCACGGCATTCACATCCAATGCATACCTATTATTAGCAAATTGGATCAATAAACACCAGCTCTGATTGTAAGTACTTCACAAAATCAACACCGTTGATATGGAGGTCCATTCTTGAAAGCCAAAATTAAGTACTCACACATAAATAAATAAATAAAGAAGTTAATCAATCACTAGTTGTGAAAATGGTGGATTTTGATAATTCAACTAATGATCTAACAAAAGATATTAAAGTCAAGGTTTGGGGGAACCTAGTAGGGAGGCGATGAAAATGCGCCCAAAGCTCATCGTCAAATCCAAGAAGATTGGTCTCTGCGAAGCTCAAGTCTTTGAGACGATGAAGAACTTGATTGTACACATTGACCTTCTGCCTCTGCTTTCGACTAAGAGTCGGCGCGAAATCCATGGCTCTGCTACTGTATGTCTCTGTATCTTCCTTGATCACCGCCAAAATGATGAGCTGTTCGAAACTTTGAACAGAAACGCTCCGAATGGTGTTACTCAAAGGCACGATTCCAACGCGAAGTAGAGACTACATGGCCAACATGGAAGAATTATCGCCACTCATTTGGGCAGTAATTTGGCTTGCGAGCGTCGGATTTTGCTATCTTTCGCTTGTGTCATTTGGGCACCATCTCTTTTATGGGCATTCCATGAACTTAACCCTCTACCAGGCGTTGCTACCGTTCTGTACACTGGCTTACCTGTCTCTTTACGCAGGCTATCTGAAGAAAAGGCTTGCAGCGTGGTTTGTGCAGGAAAATCAGCTTTCCCCCAGTGGAAAGCTCTTCTGTAAGGTATCACGGGCACTGGCATTTCACCTCGCATGCGAAAGAATGACCCCAGAATTTCCAGCATGCGAGGGTTAAGTGCCCGTGATACCTTACAGAAGAGCTTTCCACTGGGGGAAAGCTGATTTTCCTGCACAAACCACGCTGCAAGCCTTTTCTTCAGATAGCCTGCGTAAAGAGACAGGTAAGCCAGTGTACAGAACGGTAGCAACGCCTGGTAGAGGGTTAAGTTCATGGAATGCCCATAAAAGAGATGGTGCCCAAATGACACAAGCGAAAGATAGCAAAATCCGACGCTCGCAAGCCAAATTACTGCCCAAATGAGTGGCGATAATTCTTCCATGTTGGCCATGTTCTAACTCGATCTACTGGTACGGTGGTGTGGGGTGGTGTGGCATGGATGATGAAGGGTGGATGGCTTTTATAAAATTTTTGAACCATCTTCAAAACTTGGCAACGATGTCCCCCATCAACTTCAAAACTACCCATTTTCATGCATAGCCACCCTCATCAACATCAACTTCAAAACTACCCATTTCCATGCAAGGCCACCCTCATCAACGATTCGACATCAACTTCAAAATTATCCATTTCTGTCTTTCTCCTTGCTTCCCAATATTTTCTTTTCACACTTTGGGCAACGTTTGTATCCGTAGGCACGTGGTTCCTGGCGCCAGAGGGCAGTGGCCAGTAAAAAGTCATAATTACCCTTATAAAAGTTGAGAGAGACAGAGAGAGAGACTGGACTTTCTCAAAATCTTTGAAGAGTATGGCCAGTCCATCACGCACACTCACTCTCTCTCTCTCTCTCTCTCTTTTACATTTTCTACGTATGACCACACACATCTACCAATAAAAAAAAATTAATAAAAACAATAGAGAGAGTGGAGTTTCTCGATCCATGATCCATGATCCATGAGTCCATGACTCAGCCAGCTGTAACCCCCTACAGCTCCGACAACTGTACCGTGCAAACTGTCGAGAGGCCTTGTACAGCTGCATCCATCTAATCGCTATTGGAATTTGGAGCTCTGGGTTACCCGTGGGCAATAGCCAATGGGTAAACGGAGAGATTTCTATGGAGTCCGTCGGGAACCAGTCCTCTGAGTGATTTCTTTTCTTCTGTGTGTATAGGGACTGTAAAGGATAACGTTGTCGTTTCAATTAAAACGTGGGGGCGCCTCAACTTCGAAACGTGTACAGAGTACAGACAGACACACAGGTCTGCTCACGCGCTGATGGGGACCACTTTGGTTTTGTGGGACTCGGGCTGGAAAAAACGTCCCTCACTACTCCTTGTCCGTCGTGACAATCCACACTCAATTTTCATTCTGGCGGGAAAAAAAAATGCCCTTCACTGCTCATTTTTTAATTCGACTATTAATCTTATTTAAATACAAATATTACTTTCTTTTCTTTCTTTTTTTATTTATTTAAATACAACGTTTATAAAAGAATATTCAATCCATAAATAAGCTTTCTTTATTAGAAGACTTATAATTATCTTTTTTCAAACCTCTTCCATGAGATGCCATAGTCCTATGGTCTGTGACATTCATCACAAATTGCTTAAATGGCAATAGAAGTATTGTGAGGAACAATACTCTTTCCATCCACGAGGCCAAGCACAAATAGGCTACATTAATTATAGCGGATGAGCATCATGAATGCATTGATTCTAAAATGTACAAGTAAGAAAATCAATTAATCTGCACAAGGTGGACTTCAACCGTAGAAGGCTTTTTAGCAGGATCTTGAGCCAAATGCAGCAATCTTTTGTGCATAAGAACATATTTTTGCCTCTGAAATTCACATCCAGAGCATACCTGCAACACCTTTGATTAAATAGCTCAAAAACTTATTTAACAAAACCAAGAACACCTTTCTTTTTCTGTAAATAAAAAAAAAAAAAAAAAAAAAAAATCATAATCATAATAACTAATGAAGTCACAAAAACTAACAATTCTATTAAACCTCTAATCATCCAAACAACAATGTTATAGGATTTTGTGTAATGCTGCCTGTATCAACTAATGCAGCCATGTTTGTATATATATATATAGCCCAAAAAGAGTTACAAGTCAATACTACTTTAAATCATACAATACAATACAAGTTTAAACACTATAAGATAGTACTAGAGTCCCATCATAAGTCGTCTTCTTGACGCTTATCATCCTCTGCATTATTTATAGGAGTTTGAGTTTGAGTAGGTCTAATAAATATTGTGTAAAAGAAAAATCAAATCTACCCCATTGGGATATTTCAAACTCATAACTCCATGTTAATATAAGTTCCATCTTAAAGTAGGCCTTGCGATGAAGAAGCAGGAGGAAGGAAACTTACGGGGTCTTATAGCATCCTCAATGAACTCCTCAAAGTTTAGCCAAATTTTAGCTAAAACCTCTACTTTTGTTATTTTAAGTAGTCACCTTTAAAAGGCATTAAATAACAAATGTTCTAAATATTTCTCTACTCTAACTAAATATTATTTTTTGTTAGTTTTAAAGCAACCACTTCCAACCACTTTAACTGCCATTAAACATTATTATTAGAAGACTTGTAACTCTTTTTGGACTATATATATATACAAACATGGCTGCATTAGTTGATACAGGCAGCATTACACAAAATCCTATAACATTGTTGTTTGGATGATTAGAGGTTTAATAGAATTGTTAGTTTTTGTGACTTCATTAGTTATTATGATTATGATTTCTTTTTTTTATTTACAGAAAAAGAAAGGTGTTCTTGGTTTTGTCAAATAAGTTTTTGAGCTATTTGATCAAAGGTGTTGCAGGTACGCTCTAGATGTGAATTGCAGAGGCAAAAATATGTTCTTATGCACAAAAGATTGCTAATAGCTACTAGTTAAACGTCTTTTTCCTCTCTTAACTTGTTAACTTGTGAGAACGAACAGAAAGTTTACTTTGCCCAGAAAATAGCCATTGAACTTGATAATGGATTACCACAAACATAATCATGATTCACAACATACACGCCACAAAAAGAAAGCAGATACCAAACCCACGACTCAAAACATTAACTTCATTGCCATACTTCCCACGCGCTAAACTCCCATATTTTGGGACTGCAACATTCACGTCTTTATAGTGAGACTTACAGGTTCATAAATGTCTCTTTTCCAATAACCCCACCACAACCACATTCGGCACATATAGGTATCACAATCGCCACTACAAAAAATCAGATTTTTTTTAACGGTCATTTTCTAACGTGTTAGGGCCATTGGCACGTTAGAAAATGTTTCTAACGTGTCATTTCTAATGTTTTTCACACGTTACTAAACAGCCCGTGAGAAATTGCAATTTTCTAACGTGTCGACTTTTGACACGTTAGAAAATTACTAACGTGTTACTATTCACACGTTAGAAAATAAATTTTTATTTTTTTTTATTATTTTTGTTATTTTCTAACGTGTCAATTTTTGACACATTAGAAAATGACAACAAAAATAAAAAAAATAGAAAAAAATAATAATTAAAAAAAAAACCAAAATTTCAAAAATAATAATAATTTAATTATTAATATTTAATCAAATCAAAAAATAATAATAATTTAATTATAATTTTAGATGCAAAACCAAAAAAGAGGAGGAACAAAATTAAAATTAGAGAAATAAAAAATGGAGACCAGAATAATACATTAGCTTTCCTCTGTTCTGAGCCTCTTATGAGCCAGATCAAACTCATTACTGCAGATACCAACTGAAGTATGTGCAATCACTTGGTAGTTCAAAGACTGTTTCTTATGGTCCTGAAGGAACAAAAGTTATCATTGTTATCCATACAAGTAAGAAGACACCAAGTTATCATCTAGCACAAGAAAAACAGAAGACAGCATCTATGACCCACGAAAATGGGGAAAAAAAACATATAATCTACCAACGTCGTAAGAAGTCCATTTGGAAAAACGGGGGCATAAACATAACAAAAATCCCCATAAGATTTCTATAAGAATCATTTTCATAGCAACAGTAGTAGCAGAGGTATTAAGAAAGGGCTTTCTAATTAAAAACAAACCTTTGAATCATATGCTGTACCGATGAGTCCACTACTGGCAGGTTTACCAACATTAATTTTCACTGAAATGCTGGCTTGTGACAAATCAACACCCGAAGATTGCAGTGCTTGGGTCAGAGAATTCAGTATCCTGTTCAACACAAAAAACAAATCAGTAACAGCATACATAATTCCATTTATACGTACAACAAATTATAGCAGTTCTTGCCCAAAATGTCATGAGAATATAAAGTTGCAGATAAACAGGGGGATAAAAAACAAAGCCCTTTCAAAAATAACAATGGTCTATCCTATTGGGATAAAACCTACAATCTAAATATTATTCTCTAATAGAAACCCTTCTTATCGGAGTTGGTACTCATGTAACCACAGGTTCTTGTCCAAGCATGATTCACCACCCACCCCGATACTAACAAAATTAGAGAAAGCATCCCAACCCCTCCTAATATATTTCCAAAAGACACACCTCATATGGCTCGGTGATGACATTAGAGCACCAACCTCCTACCCAACTACCATCCTTTTTTATCCACTACTTGTCCCCAATAAGCCTCTCTTCTCTCCACAACATACCTCCATAAACACTTCCCTAAAAGAGCCTGATTTAAAGCGAGTAACCTCCTAATTCCCAAACATCCAAGATAAAAAGGAGTACAAACATTCATCCAATTAACAAGATGCAACTTAGGCTCATCATCCAAACCACCCCACAAGAAAGCTATAAAGATTAATTTTCATAGGCGAGTAACTAAAAATAAATAAACACGTTGTACAACAATAACATTTAGCAACAATCGCAAATTAATTAAACAAATGAATTCGTAAACAGCATATGCACTGGAAAATAGATGGTGCGACTTGAATTTACCATGCTGCCGCAAACACTTAGTTCTGGTTGAAATTTTGTAACATAAGAAATCAAAACATCCTCTGCGGTATGATATCTCTCAAAATCTGATATCTGCTTCAGCAATAAGCTTTTCAGGTAAGCAATTAATTATTGCCAAGGCTGTTGATTAGAAGGAGATCTTACCATGGCAAAAGAGAACACAAAAGCAATATAGTAAAGAAAATCAATGTTCACAGATTAGCAACAGTATCATGAGAATATGAACAAGAAGGGGAAAAACATCAAAGAGGGATTGAGATCAAGCACAAGATGACATTAAAATTAATAGCTCAAGCACAACATTGACATTGAATAAACACGGAATTAAATATGGTGTCTTTGGCAACTACTTAATAAGTTCAAATTTGGGCTGGCACTGTGAAACCAAATGTGTACTAAAAAGGGGTAGAATATGTATTAAAAAGGTGTACTAAACTTTGTCCTCCCACTCTTTTTAGTCAGTGGCATAAAAAGCACTGATAAACATACAAATCATAAGCATCATCAAGAAACATACATCTTATAGAAGAGGCTCCTCATATAACTGCTTTATCGTTTTACTCATTTTCATTACTGTGACCTAAATTCACATTAAATTTTTTTTTTTTTTAAGGACAAAGCGACCCAATTCAGGTTTTCTTTCTACAATTATGAACTTCTATTCATCTATATGCTCACAGTATATTTTTTTTCCAACCCCCCNNNNCCCCCCCCCCCCCCCCAAAGAAAAAAAAAAACCCAGTTCAACATCGGTCCAATATTTTCCACATAGCAAGCGAATTCAAAAGCACAAGGAAGCAAACCAACCAAATCATTTCCAGCTACCACGCACAAATCATAGAAAACAAACAAAATTAAGAAAATAAAACTAAGCAGCTTACCTCTCGTTAATCTTGCTCCTCCTTCGCTGCTCGGTCTCCGAATGCTTGGACCGATGCGTCGTCATCCTCTGCTCCCTGCTATTCCCATCTGCTCTCACTGCACAAACATAATTATTAAATGAAAAGGAAATAGACCAAAAAAAAAAAAAAACCGAAAATCAAACAGATAGAGCCCTAATTTCACGCTTTTCGACGCTCAACTAGGAATTAGAAATCAGGTACACGTAGCGATGCGTTTGGTTGCTCAGAAACCGGATAAGCAAAAGAAATTGTGATGTGCAGGCGAGTAGTGAGGTGCAGGGGAGAGGGATAGAGAGCTCGCGCGGGAGAGAAGGAAAGAATGGGGGGAAGAAAAGAAGGGAAGGAAAAAAAAAAAAGGGGGAAGGGTAGGTGGGGTGCAGGCCAGCTAGCCCATTTCAAAAATGAAATTTCTCACGTTTGGCATAGTGCCACGTTAGAACCTTTCTTTTTTTCTTTTTTCTTTTTTTCTTAATAAAAATTTTATATGGATGTAAATGCTTTTGCTCCGCTGGATGTAAATGCTTTTTAAGAATGAATATTACTTGTAATAATATACGTAATTTTCACTTGTGATTGTGAAAGATGGGATTCAATTCTGTTCCATGAATATTCTATTTGTTTGGTCGGCAAACAATACTCATACATCCAAAAGGGTTGGCCTTGTAAAAGGACTAAAATTTTAAACTACTCCACCCACACATATAAAATCTACTACTTGCAAAGGAGAAGGAAAAAAAATATCATGATTTTCTAGAGAGAAAAATATTTTTAAATTGTATATAATTAATAGAATATTAAAATTGAGAGGTGCTTGAAAACCCTACCTACTAACGTGGCACTTTTGCCACGTTAGAAATTTAAAACAAATTTTTTTTTTTCTCACAAGTAATTGGCACTTAAATTTTTTTCTTTATTTTCATAAATATTGTCAATTACTATGGGTTCGTTCTTCATATGCGCCTTGCTCTCGAGGCTTCCTCTATCATTAATGTTGCAAGGAGAGCTTTCTTGATGATTTACGGTATCGACAGGATGAATCTATTTCATTTATGTTTCAGCTAGTTTCTACGAGAGGTAACCGTACTTTATTTATGGGGGGGTTTCCATACATAAAATAATAAGTAAACCTCAATTTTAATTTTCTATTAATTCTATATAATTTAAAATTATTATTAATATTTTTTAAAAAAAATAATAATAAAATATGTCATTTTCTAACGTTCCACATTTGACACGTTAGAAAATTTCTAACGTGTCAAATGTGGAACGTTAGAAAATGACATATTTTATTATTATTTTTTTTAAAAAATATTAATAATAATTTTAAATTATATAGAATTAATAGAAAATTAAAATTGAGGTTTACTTATTATTTTATGTATGGAAACCCCCCCATAAATAAAGTACGGTTACCTCTCGTAGAAACTAGCTGAAACATAAATGAAATAGATTCATCCTGTCGATACCGTAAATCATCAAGAAAGCTCTCCTTGCAACATTAATGATAGAGGAAGCCTCGAGAGCAAGGCGCATATGAAGAACGAACCCATAGTAATTGACAATATTTATGAAAATAAAGAAAAAAATTTAAGTGCCAATTACTTGTGAGAAAAAAAAAAATTTGTTTTAAATTTCTAACGTGGCAAAAGTGCCACGTTAGTAGGTAGGGTTTTCAAGCACCTCTCAATTTTAATATTCTATTAATTATATACAATTTAAAAATATTTTTCTCTCTAGAAAATCATGATATTTTTTTTCCTTCTCCTTTGCAAGTAGTAGATTTTATATGTGTGGGTGGAGTAGTTTAAAATTTTAGTCCTTTTACAAGGCCAACCCTTTTGGATGTATGAGTATTGTTTGCCGACCAAACAAATAGAATATTCATGGAACAGAATTGAATCCCATCTTTCACAATCACAAGTGAAAATTACGTATATTATTACAAGTAATATTCATTCTTAAAAAGCATTTACATCCAGCGGAGCAAAAGCATTTACATCCATATAAAATTTTTATTAAGAAAAAAAGAAAAAAGAAAAAAAGAAAGGTTCTAACGTGGCACTATGCCAAACGTGAGAAATTTCATTTTTGAAATGGGCTAGCTGGCCTGCACCCCACCTACCCTTCCCCCTTTTTTTTTTTTCCTTCCCTTCTTTTCTTCCCCCCATTCTTTCCTTCTCTCCCGCGCGAGCTCTCTATCCCTCTCCCCTGCACCTCACTACTCGCCTGCACATCACAATTTCTTTTGCTTATCCGGTTTCTGAGCAACCAAACGCATCGCTACGTGTACCTGATTTCTAATTCCTAGTTGAGCGTCGAAAAGCGTGAAATTAGGGCTCTATCTGTTTGATTTTCGGTTTTTTTTTTTTTTTGGTCTATTTCCTTTTCATTTAATAATTATGTTTGTGCAGTGAGAGCAGATGGGAATAGCAGGGAGCAGAGGATGACGACGCATCGGTCCAAGCATTCGGAGACCGAGCAGCGAAGGAGGAGCAAGATTAACGAGAGGTAAGCTGCTTAGTTTTATTTTCTTAATTTTGTTTGTTTTCTATGATTTGTGCGTGGTAGCTGGAAATGATTTGGTTGGTTTGCTTCCTTGTGCTTTTGAATTCGCTTGCTATGTGGAAAATATTGGACCGATGTTGAACTGGGTTTTTTTTTTTCTTTGGGGGGGGGGGGGGGG